>LGRX02008803.1:35382-49444 GCA_001247695.2 Cymbomonas tetramitiformis
CATCCCCCAACACACCCTAGAAGACCATGCACAAACAACCCCCAAACCATCTCCCAACACCCCTCATACAGCCGGTACAGGGGGGCCTGTACCGAAAAAACACGGCCGGTATATACCGGACTTTAGGTTCAGGGTTATTATTATGGGCTCTGATAGCCCCTAGCCCGACCCGTCTCTCGATCGGAACCGTGACTCCGCTAGTAGCTAGGATGACAGTACAGTAGTACTGTACTGTCAGTCATTATTTCGTATTATCCGGGTTTCCGAGATGCATGATAAAAGCACTCGGCCGGACTGCTTATGGAGCTTAGCCAGTTCGTTTTCACCGAGCGGAACACCTGTTCTCGCAGGTTATATATATGCAGTTTTACCAGGTAATTTGAAATGGATCGTGGTAATACCGGGTATTTTACCGGTAAAATAAAGAGTGGTATTACCGCGGTAATACCGTTTTTGAAATGATATTTGACATTTTCAAGCGGGCCCATGACCAAATCAATTCTTGTGTTCGATGTCTAAAATTGTCGGATGTATGAACGAAGCGCTTTACTATCATGAATAATGCACATCTAGGGGCGAATATGCAAGCAGAGCAGAGACAACAGCTGCAGAGACAACCGCCGCATGTCATATATCTTATCTCATAACTTTGGATGTATCCATATATATCCCTATAGCACATATATATGCATGATTGACCAAATACAATATGATAAACACCCCTGGCCATGCCGCCGTGTTCGTCATGATGGGTGGTGTGGTGGGACACAGTACGTAGTGGGATGAAATAGAGAGGTTCCGCAAACCTTGACGACGAGCGACGCGTGACGAGTTATGCCATATCGCGAGCAGATTTGCGATATGACATAACTCGCCACGCGTAGTTTGTCAAGCGTTCACAGCTTCCGCGGATGCGCTTCCGCAGACATGCCCGATGACGACGAACACATGAAATATTTTCCCAAAGTTTTCATTGGCCCCCACTTAGGCCCATGCAATATGCAAAGTAACGAAGATCTCATTTTCACTTTTCACTTTTCACTTCTTGTGGTGTTCAAAGCGTCCGATTGAAAACTAAGTACAGAATATTCTAAATCCGCGATTCAGATCGAAATTTCCTCATAGCTCGTCGTCCGCCCATAACTCGTCACGGACCTGACGAGTTAAGCTTTTCTTAACAGTGGTGACGACGAACTAAGTGATCGCCTAAAATTCACCTGACGACGAACTAACTATTGTGACATCGAATTCGATGGAATCTATGACGCGATATTCCCTTAACTCGTCACGCGTAGCTCGTCGTCAACCTTGCGGAACCTCTCTAATGAGTGGCGGTGGTATTATATAATAGAGGTACCAGTGTAAGGCGGAATTATTAGTCGGCCGCTCGATTATTCATACTTTGGTCGCTTTAGTCGCTCGAGACGATGATCCAAGTCGAGGTCTGTCACATACATCTTCCGGGGGTAATGGGGGCCGAAAAAACGCGGGCAGGAGCGTAAAACGCAGCTATACCAGGTAATTTGAAATTGTCCCGGGTAATACCAGGTATTTTACCGGTATTTATTTTACCGGTAAAATCCATCGAGTTTTACCATGCAGGTATAGCAGGTTATGCGCGTCACCACTTTCCCGGTAATTCTGATGGCACAGCGCCTAGCTGTTGCCATGATTGGCTAAGTTTTGACACAGAGATGGGGTGGGCGCCCCCTTAGACAGTGGTTTGCTCTTCGCAGTATGGCCTCCTTTTGAAGTGGAGTCAGTTTTTTTTGGCATTTGTTTGGCAGCAGTATCGTCGCTGGTTATGGTTATGCTTCACGTTCCGCCTGATCAGCGGAAAGGACACTCCGCGTTTTGTGGGTCGCTCCCACTATTAGCCACTCGGCTCATGACCTGCTTGATGGCTACTACCCAAATTCATGGTCCTACCACAAGGACCAATGGGCAATTGCGGTTTCGATCACTAAATCGACTATTTGAGGCACAGGCAACATTTGCACATGATATTTATGAGTTAAATGAATTTTATTTCTTATAGCGGCGACCCCCATGAGACTTTAGGTGCGTGGTTAAACGACACGCTTAAGGGGTGTAATTTCACCAAAAGCTTGAAGAAAATGATGGTCCTACCACAAGGACCACCGTTATTTTGAGTATTAGGAGTCACATGGGGGGCTCACGGTGATGCTCATGGGTATACATCTTGAGTTTATGACCAAATAATATAACTGAATCGGTTACTTCGCACCCTCATCATCATTTCCGCTCTATTTCAGCATGGCGCATGTTCAGCACAATGCAAATTCCGAATTTAGTGAATTTCGGACTTTAGAAATTGGTATTCATCCATTCTAAAATGTACACGCCAGTCGAAAAATAAGGTATTTGGATGATGTTAGACTTTCATAAATTCGCAATACATATATACTTGAAGATTTAATGTGCCGCACACACCAACCTTGCGATATATGCCCTCTAGCAAGCAATTATGATGGCTGGCTGGTCAGCTCGCGTGACCACTGTTTTAGGGGGGAAACCAACGAGCCAATATATTAGAGGGGAAGCCAACGAGCCAACGAGCCAATATATGCATTCCAACCGGGCCTACCGCCCAAATATGATTGGGACATATGTATAGGTTCAATTTGATGGTATCCGCGCAGGTGTAGTGTTGATATATGATTGGTAAAGAAATATTGAAGATGAGTCACTAATTTGCCACATTTTGAATGTTCCGAAAAATCCGTTTTGAAAAATTTGAGTGTAGAGGTTTGAAATGCGTTCGTCATGGATATATGGGATGGATATAGGCCAAACCAGCGTTCAAATAAATTAATATAGGACCTATATATACCACCTTTCATTGGTTAGACACCACAAATCACGGGAGATGGCCAATTAAATTATCGGAACAATGGTCCTCGTGGTAGGACCAAATCGTCGATTTGGTCCTACCACAAGGACTGCGGGGCAGTAGCCATTGATTGTGTTATTGTTTGCTGAGACTCCTGCAGGGATTGGCCGCTGCGGGATTACCATCTACTGTCGCACCGCTAGCCCACATTCCCGTCTCACCGTCAATTTTGTAATGGATACACCACAGAGACCGCGTACACGCGCTAGGGCGCGTAAACTAGCAACTATTTTCGATGATGTTGGAGCGTTAAATGCAGCCACGCCCACGACTCCGCACTTGGATTCGGCTGCGTCGGAAGCTTCGACTGCGGCTGCCACATACTCTCGTGCACCGGTTGCGCAGAGATTCGTTTGACGTTCAGAGTTCCAAAACTGCAGCAACAAAAGTTCTGGGCGACAAGGTCGCAAAATTCCGTGGGGACGAGACACCAGCTTCGGACATTTTTTCTCAGTTGGTGTCAGAGCTTCAGCAGCTTTTCACGCTGCAGTCGACGGCATTCGCACCCCTGTTTGACCTGACTGCTGCTGACACCCCTGTTCTGCCTGCTGCCAATGAACTTTTGTACTATGTGCTGCTGTTGCTGACTGCGCCAGGGTCTCCTGCCCGTAATTGGGTAGAGGCTTCTGGTGCGGATGTTCCTGCTGATGGCAAACGCGCCACCCTGGAGGTGGTGCGTATGCTTGCTGACGCGTCGACTCCGTTCGATGCGTTGACTGAGCTGCTTGATGTGAAGATTTCTGATGAGTATGACCCTGATGCAGGGATTCGCCTTTTTAACAGCTGTCTTCGGGATGCACAGCGTCTGACGACGCTGCCCGAAGACGCTGTTAAAAGGCAGTTCCTCTCTGCTCTATCTGGGCAGGCTTACGCCACGCTAGTTGACTCGTTTGCTCGAGCTGACCAGCGTGCGGCTGTAAGTCTGCTCACCCTGCAGGCGCGCGTGCGCGAGCAGTACCGCTGCGGGCGGCTCTCGGGCAAGCGCACTGCAGGGCGCCCCATGTCTGTAGCATCTTGCACCACTGACACTGGCCTGGCTTCGGCCGTTGAACGGCTCAGTGCTCAGTTGGTCAAGTTGCAGCGGGATGTGGATTCCCTTAAGAAGGGTGGCTCCAAGCCGCCTCATGGGAAGCACACTCCGCGCAATTTCCACCGACCTGGAGTGCAGCCGCTTACTCATTCCGCCTCTTCGGAGGTGGCTTTTGACAAGCGGTCTGGCACCTTTGTCCCAACGTGCAGGCACGACAAGTGCCGCGCCGTTGGGTCAAAGCATTGGCTCAGTGAGTGTCCTCACAAGGACACTCACCCATTGTCCAACTCGGCATCCTACTGCCAAACCGTCGAGTCTTATGACTCCGACGTGCTTGCCCTTCGTTTCCAGCGGTACTATGGCGCTGGGGATGAAGGGTCCATGGAGCACTTGTGTGCTCTCGTGGGGCAACCTGAAATCTGTGAGCTGTCTGCGCATGCCTTTGCTCCAGAGCCTACGGCTCTGCAGCAGTTCAAGGATGCTGCTGCCTCTGCTGAGTCTGCACCTGTTGAGCATCTCTCTATTGGCCGTGTTGCATTTGCTGCGGTCAGCGGTCCGCTTGCTGGTGGTGTCGCTGAGCCGACCACTGACGGCCAGCTGCTGCCGCGGGCCTCTGCACCTGTGCATGGTGAGCCGGTTGACTTGCATGAAGTCAACCGTGCCGCCTTTGTGCCGCCGTCAGCCTCTCTGGCTCTCGGCCCAATGGCTCCTGCTGACAGTTCTTTCAAAACATTCAACACTGTCCACCCTGACTGGTTTGACATTGACCCTGAGCCTGTTGATGTCTGGGACTCCGATGATGATGGGGAGGGCTCCCACTACCCTCCTGGTGTCTGCCTGACTGAAATTGAGGGGGGTGCACCGCCGACGACTGCAGCATTTCGGCGGTTCGGAGTCCCCAGAGGCTCCAGGCCATTTGGCATCGGTGAATTTGCACTCACTCTTTTCATGGTGGCTACGTTTATGTTCAGTGCTACGGCGATGCCGACCCTCGTGGTCGGCGGTGGTGTCAGGGGCCTGGTTGAGCCCGGAGCCACTTACGGCTACGGTTCACTTCGGTCCCATGGAGCGCTGCTGGATTCTTTTGACCCACCTATGGTTCCTGCTGGCTCGTCATTGCCGCCTCGGGATGTGCCGCGGTTCTTTTCTCAATCGACCTCGGCTACTTACCAGTCTGATGATTTTGCCACTCCGCTCTGGGATCCGCCTGACCCGCTTGGGTCTGGTGGTGCTCTGGGATCGTCTGTTTCTGTCAGCTTCAATGTTCTTGCTCTCCCGCCTTGCCCACTTGGGTCTGGTGGTGTCAACATTTATGATGTCTCTTCTCAACTGACTTCGGATGCTTTTCTTGATTGGAATCCGTCAGCTGAACTCGGCTCTGCCGACCAGCTTTACAGTGGCTAGAGTCTGCTTATTTCAAATCCTGGAGGTGTGATTAGCCTTAGCCGCAGTGGTGGGTTGTGCCGGGACAAGTCCCCGGGCACCCAGCTAAAAGTATATCTGTTTCCAGTGAAGTAGCTGTTTGTTATCTGTTTAGTTTGTTCCGCTTGCCTAGCCCTATTAGCTACAGTCACAGCTCCGGGTGGTGTGCTGGACTTTAGGTTCAGGGTTATTATTATGGGCTCTGATAGCCCCTAGCCTGACCTGTCTCTGATCGGAACCGTGACTCCGCTAGTAGCTAGGATGACAGTACAGTAGTACTGTACTGTCAGTCGTTATTTCGTATTATCCGGGTTTCCGAGATGCATGATAAAAGCACTCGGCCGGACTGCTTATGGAGCTTAGCCAGTTCGTTTTCACCGAGCGGAACACCTGTTCTCGCAGTATATACCAGCGGCGGGCTCATCATACCGCGGGGGGGTCATGCCAATCGGTACAGGCGGGCCTATACCAGTGGAATCGGTACAGGCGGGCCTGTACCAGTGAAATCGGTACAGGCGGGCCTGTACCGAAATCGGCTGGTATATACCCGCGGCGGGCTCATATCGTAACATATATATGGTGATGATGATGATTGCACAGAATTCGGGGCTACGGTATAGACTAAATCCTTATTTATATATCGATACGGTAAGTGCTGGAAAGAATTCAGGGTGACTTAAACATATATAGGTTGTAACCTAACGGTACTCCTATGACCATAGTTGTACTCGGGACAATTACTCGCCGTCCAAGATACTATTTCTAATCAGGTCCAAGCGATATCCGGTGCTAGGACGCCCATATACGCTGGACGATCGCTAGCAAGCTGCTTGTGTGTGCGTGCTAACTGGTACTTCATACGATCAATTCACATGTAGGACGAAACTCTCGTTGCAACTAGAAAAGCTATCCCATGGACTATCTGCAGCTAATAGGAACACTACACCACGTGGTATGTCGACCAACAGGGTGTAGGCAAGTGTTGCAGCAAAAAGAGGTGAGGAGCTCATAAAATGCTTTCTAACCCCAGACTATACGAGTATATGAGTACCAAGTTCAAGACATTATTCTAAATTCAACCGTCCCATCGGCTGTTCTACTGGGCGTTTTCTTTTCTTCTTTTGCTTAAGCTTAGGCCCTTTCAGCAGCAAGAGCACAGATTCGTCCGTCCGATACTCCTCAGGGATTAGGTAGCTCACATCCGAGACCTCCTCGAATGCAACCTCGGCACTTCTGTGCTTGAACCTCTCCACCTCGCTGGGCGCATGCACCTGCGTATTTCATCTTCTGAGGATCCCTATGAGCCAGCAGGTCGCACCACAGGCCATGAAACAGTTGGAGTATGCAAAGGGTACTCAAGAAGGGCGGCTGGAAAGTCCGATTGCTTAAACTCTTGCACCGTCATGGGATGCTGGTGACGCTTAGACTCTGAACAGCAGACAGGTCTGAAGTAGTAGGCAGGTTTGAAGTATCGGAAGAAAGTGCGAGGTTCGGACTCATCGCCAGCTAGGGTGTTACCTGACTAAGTGCGAGTAACACCACCGTATGCGGCCCTGAGAGTGCGCTTAGAGTTTCGATAAGAATGTTGACACTGCTCCGCTCCTCGTCGTTATAATAAATAAGGTCTGACCCTGCAAACTCCACCCGCAAGTGTTGCTGGCCACACGACAGCCGAAAAGCTCAGAGTACGAAGCGCCCACAGTGGACGGCATGCTGACCAACGAAGTCTCCCCATTATCCCAACGTATGAGAAAAGTACGAGGGAATAGGGCGGGGCCATGCAACGATACCACGCACACATCCGAGTCGAAGAAGAGAAGTGACGAAGCTATCCCTTTCTCTCTCCCTCTCTCTCTTTCACAGCACACACGCACATGGATTGTGTGGCATCCTACATTTTTTTCCTGTGTTGTGACCGAGCTTGCTCAGTCAACAGAGGAGATGCCCAATTTGAGCTGACGGAGAGTTTTTAAAGTACTGGCGCCCGCCTTTGGAAAAATGTTGTAAAGTATTTAAGCTGAGATAGTGCATCGAAGCGCATGCATAGGATCTGACATTCCAAAGATTCCAGGGAAAAATACTTGGGCAACGAAAGCTTTGGTCCATCTTGTCTTCCAGCTTCAAAGGATGTCAAAGATGGAACCGGCACAGCATTCATAACGCGCTAGTAGAAGAGTAATCGAGCAAATTCAAGGGGACGGCACCTAGAATTAAATCGTAGGGCCCTTGGAGTGAGGCGAGATCCGTCTTGTCCGCCCACCTTAATGGCTGACACTGAATTATTACGTTTGAGCCGAAGCTGCTCTGATTAGCGTCGATATTTTTTTGGATCAGTGGCATCATTCCCCCCAAATCAGTTATTGTGATTGAGTCAACGGCGCCGGATGCGGCACACGCGAGAGATACTGCCCCAGTGCCAGCACCAAGTTCTATGCACGTTTCGGGTTTAGAGTGCTGAAATAGTTCGCTGATAAGATCAGGTTTTGTGACACACTGAGCGAGCACAACCGCACAGTCCCATACTGTAGTCCCAGACAAAACCGGATCCGCTTCTTTGTCCGTTTGTTCATCTTTGTTCGCTTTCTTCTTCTTCTTATCCGGACAAGGTGCCTGACCAACCTGCACTTGCTTCCCATTTGCGAGCTCCAGCACACAGTCGTCTTTAAACCTACCTTCATAACCTAAATATGACCGCTGCCACCACGCCATATTGTCCGAGCAGTGACAACTCGCCCGAGGGAGGGAACTATGGCCGATTACGCTTGCAAAAAAGCAAAAGGCACTCTTGAAGCGACAGCTCGAAATAAACTAAGATTTTTGGTGGACTCGTGAATATATTTGGCATGAAAAAGCGATTCTGTATTTTCTGCTTCGTTCTCCAGACCTTCTTTCAAATTCGGAATGAGAGAATGGCAGTATGAAATCAAATATCATTCAACTTCCAACACGCACAGAGTATTCATGACAGCATGCTAAATGGAGACCTGAGAAGAGTGTCGCATCACATCGCAGAAGCATTCTACCGCACTGATGCACAGCGATTTTTCCGCTTTTGTTTGCAAAATGTTTTTTTTTTGCTTCCCCCCACCCTCCCCCGACGCACATACCTACCTACTATTACTCCCCCCATCGATGGGCCATGAGGGGGTCAAGGCAGGCGAAGGCGAAGGCTTAACACTTACCCTCGCGGCGGCCTATTCGTATTGCTATGAAACCCCCGCCAGATCTGGCGTGGAGTTGCATGTCGCAGTCGAGTGGAAAGAGAAGCAGTCACGAGAGTGTCACGAGTCAGACGACCAACAAAGCATTGTACATTCTCTCCACAGATGTAAGGAAGGCTTTCGATACGGTTGACTTTGGGGCATTTGTGAACTCTTTAAAGTTCATGGGGTTCGATGATGGAGTTATGCAATTTATACACAATCTCCAATCCGGCTTCCAGTGCACTGTTAGGTCTCCGGTTGGTAACACTGATTTCTTCCCTATCGAGCAAGGCTGTAAACAAGGTTGTGCCCTATCGCCATTGCGGTTTAACATTGTATACGATATTTTCCTAAAGTTTATAGAACATGCGGGCATGGGGTACAAGTGGAAAATGAAGTATATGCGATTGCCGAAAGAAGTTGAATTGGAAGGGAAGGATGGCTGCCTAAACATTCCGGGTTGTGCGTTCGCTGATGATAACTTATTGGTGAGTGATGACCCAGATGAATTTGTAGAGATGGTTCGTTTGTTCTCAACTTTCCTGAGAGCGGTAGGTTTGCACTTGAGCCCGGGTAAATGCCATTACACGTCATACACTCCTGGCCAAGAGATCCCTCCGGTTATCCGCATCCGTGACCACACTGGGGAATCATGTCTCATTCCACATAGACCTAACAATGTCCCCTTGGAATACTTGGGATATCTGGTAGTGGTGGGGGATGGACATCTCATGCCGTCGGAAGCATGGAGGCACCATAACATGAAAGTTTACAAAAAGTTCTCTATGGCATTAGGAAGGCTACATAATAGTTCTTTTCGCCAAATGGAGGTCACCAAGATCATTAATTCTGACGTGCTGAGCATTTTTAGTTATTACTTTGCGGCAAACTGGATGGCAAGGAGCAAACCTGGGATGGCTACAAGCACTGAGGAAGCCATGACCCTAGCAGGGATGTCCCAGGAATTATGGAAGGTTATACAGAGAAAGTTGAATTGCATGCTCAACACTCCAAGGGCGGCTGTGTTCAATACCTCGTCGGGTCTGGGGTTCGGGATAGACAACATCGAGGCACTGTATTTCACAGCGAAATTAGACAATCTACTCCAATCATTACAATCGCCAAGCAAATACTGCTATTATACAACGGTTGACACAATTAAAGAGCTCCGGGCTAAAACAGGTTGGAACCTGCTCCGAGGGGATATCAAGGATAAAAGAAACCCTATGCCATCGGTTAAAAAGTGTGCAGGATATCCAGAATATCTCAGGGAGGCAGGTGAAGGCCTCAGGCGCAGCGGTAAGAGGATTGAGGCTAACCCACATTGGCACACCGGAGAGAACTGCACTCTCAATGACTTCCTGGGTCTCCAATCCAAAGTCATGGTAAAGAATGCAAGGTGGATGCATTTCTTGCAATTACATGGTCACCGGACTCTTGGAGAACTTTTTGGAGCGGGCGCGAGACCCACGGGGGTGATGGAACGCATGCTTCGGGAGAATGATGGCGGTGTCATGTACACGGCCTTTCGGGACATGGTAAATGTGGGCACGAGGCTCAGAGTGGAAGGGATTTCCGGAGACCTTGTGAAGACACTCCCCAGGATGATGTGGGGTAGAGCTAAGCGGTATAGGTCACATAGCTGGGATGCCCCGACACTTTTCAAAGACACGGGGGTCATTAACACCATGGAGGAACTTTTCTCTAGGAAGGAAAGACAATATGCCTCGGATGGGAGTCTCAATGATAGTAGAGCGGGGTGCGCTGTGGTAACAGAGGACGAATCGTTTATGATGTCGGCTATACCAGGGGAACAATCGGTCCCAAGGGCGGAGGCATACGGGTTACTTTTAGCTTTACTGTGGCAAGACTTGGGGACGGACATCACGGTACACACCGATTCCAAGAACACCATAGATAATGTGCGGAAAATCAGATTCGATAAAGGAAGGGACCCTAGGCTCTGGAGGAAGATGGAGAATTACGCCTTGTACTCCCTCATAGCAGCCATCATTGACATGAGGGAAGGCAGAGGAGTGGTGACCAATGTGGTACACGTTAAGTCACACACAAGGAGAGATGACTTGCCGAGTGTGATGAATGTTTCGGCGGATAGACGGGCCAAGGAAGCTAGAGATTACTCGTGCCTTCTGCGGGAGCCATACCGTTACCTCCCAAAATACTACGTGGTAAGTGACACTGAAGGAGTGAGCAACATAAAGACCACATACACCCATGCACTTTGGTACTATGACATGGATGAATATTTGCTCCGGTCGGCCTTCCGGAAAGCGGGCCCGAGCCAACACATTAAGTTTCTAGAGCAGGAAGGTTCGTGGGTGCAGGCATCCAAGCTTAGGAGAGGGAAAGGTTCGCAGCACAAGAATAACATCTTTGCAGCAAAGTTGGGGGTGGGCAGTTTGCCCACCCCTAGAAACATTCAAGTTACCAACGACAGACACTTCCCGGATCTCTATCCGGGATATGCTTGCCCTTTGCATGTGCAGGACGAAGAGGTTGCGAACGAACACCACATCTTTTGTAAATGTCCGGCCATGGCGGGAGTGTACGAGGAAGGTGCCAACCGATTAGCAGACAAGATTGACGGGCTTCTGCCGCTGAACAGGCCTGCTAGCACGACAAGAACCATGATCAAGGGCATGCTATTGCCGTCGCAAAGGAAGGACTTTTTGTACGGTAAAGTTCCAGAGGAATTAAGACGTTGGTTGGTATCTAACATCGGTCAGGCAAGCTCGGACAAGTTGAAGGGAAGGATTAGACCTTTGGTCCGGGATTTCTTTTTCGACATTTGGTGCTCATATATTGCTAAGATTGTGGAAGGAGGGCACGACTTCGCTAGCCGGCTTCGGAAGAGGTACGAGATTAAGGTTGCGGACCTGAAGAGGTATGGCAGAAATATTCCACGAGGCAACGGGTTTCCAATGGAAGTTGCGGGTTGCCCGGAGGAGACGGAACACAGGGGTGGACAGTGAGCACCGTCGCTCAGGGGGACTCGGCCTTGACTTGCACTCGTTGGATTTCCTCTGCCCACCATTGACGAACTTGATCATTTTTGCATCTCTCGACATTGGCATGCATCTTACTCGTATCACATAGCAATCTCAAACTGAACCGAAAGGTGAGGGGCATTATGGGACGACTTGCGGGTCACTAAATGATAGGGCAACTTTAACTCAGTTCACCCCCCTTTTCTCCCGGTGCATTCTGTCCCCCCCCGATGGTTCGGCGCGCACCCATTGACACTGGTATTGCCATAGGTTAACGTTGGTTTTGGTGTGCCCGACTTGGGGGGGTGGGGGTGGTGGTGCAGGAGGAGTGCGGGGAGCGGAGGGTGACGGTCATGGAGTGCGCGGAGGCTACTTGTTAGGATTTGTAGATTGTCTCGATCATTGAGTTAGGAGTGATTGTCCTGGCGATCTTCAAGAACTAGTTCAGGTTGAGTTGATGCGTGTCTGTCTGATAGTGACTTTTGGGACATGGACTGCCCTTAATCGTTCGGTAGCCGGGGCCCGCCTTGGGGCTCCCGGGGTAAATTAATTTAAGTCACGAGTCAGACGACTCGAGTTCAGACGACCAGACCGACGCGAGACGAGAGCGAGAGGCTCGGCTCTCTCCCTCTTCTGACTTCTGATCCCTCGCCTGTCTTGTCGTTGTGGTCACAGGGAAGGATCTTCAGTACATCAGTAAAACCAAGAGTGCTCGAGATGATGGTATGAAATAACAAATATGAGATAATATACTTTTAAATGTCAGTGTCAAGTGTCCATAATTATGTGGCGTAGCACGACATCTCAATTCGAAACTGCACGAATCACAGAACAATAGAAGATCGCCTGTTTGACACTCTTTCCGGACGCTCGCCGTGTTCCAGACGGCACTCTCAAGAAATGCCAGAGAAGAAGACCGCTAAACCCAAGACCAAGGAGGTTGGCGGGAGGCCGAAGAAGCATGTCGCCCCTGCAACAACGGTATGCCCATCCCTCCAGAACTGTTGTCACCAAACACGTGGTTAACTTCGTATTTGATTTTCAAGGCAGCGCCCTTCCTTTCAGCACGCGACCGGGTGTTATTTCAGGCACGCAAGAAAGAGCTGGAGCGCATTGCGAATGATAATAAGCACATTGCGCGAAGATTGAAATCCGTGAAGAGGGAGCCTGTGTCCTCTTTTCACGCCCCTAACGGCAATCCATCTCTGAAGGTAAGCGTTCGTCGCCTTTCACCTATACTTCTACACGCAGACCCGGAAAACGCGCGCACGGGATACTGCGATATCTCACTACAACTATAGGGAAAAATGCGCTCAAGACGTACTCGATGTGATGATAACCGACTTTCTTTGCATGCTGTTTGAGCAGCTCAAGGGACAGAAGGTTGAAGATGACAGACCAGTGGAAGCTTGGCCCATAAAACTCGGTAGGCACCCGGCGACCCTGCAGCTATCGCCCCACTTTCCACGTGGTCAAAAACATCAGCAGTTTCCGAGATCGTCGTTTCTTTGGAGAAGAATGTAGCGCGTTTACTGTGAGCCTCTTGCTGGTACTGACAAGCCCAAGTGTTTGGGAGATAGCAGTGGCTCCCTCGACATCTCAGCGAAAGGCACGAAACCAGCAAATCGCAAGCGATAACAAAGTGATGCTGAAACAGTTCAACGAAACGCTATCCCTGAACAAGAACTCATTTGTTGTTTCTAATAAGGTAGCCGTAACCAGAGGCAGGTTGTAGCGTCCTATGGTGCCTTCTTTTCGTCGCAGCGCCCGCGTCCTCTCTATTCTGCGTCCTCGGCCCAGGTCCTTTTTGCTCCCTTTGTACCTCGTAGCTGTCCTCCGTAACGCGCTTGTTGTTATGTGTCACGCGTTTTAAGATTTTCGTTCTTGTGGCAGCTCGGAGACGGCAAGGACTGCCGGCCTATGTGGGAAAAGCGGACATCCATCTACAACCCAGAGTCGCCCCTCGATATGTCTCTATCGGTGAGTAGATCTAAACAACGTGCGATGCAGCTCGCTCTGTACCTCAAAGCCCCAACCATTCTCGCGCTGCCCCTCGCGTGCCCACCCCCCCTTGCCATTATTCTTGATGCCACGTATTTCATCACCCCCCCGCCTCCTGCCATTCCTCGTGCTGCCACGCATGTGACCCCTCTCCCCCCTTTCCATTATTCTTGGTGCAACTGATGCGTCCCTCAATCTCCCTTTGCCATTCCTCGTGCTGCCACGCACGTGTCTCACCCTTACTGCGCTGCCTTGCACAGGTACCCTGTATTCAGCAGGACAGTGGCGGGTTGTGTGGATTTGTGCTAGTAGGTGACCGAGGTTCCGAAGTCTATGGCAGTTGTGCAGTGCGCCGGATGCAGCAAGCGCAGTTACTATGGCGCAGACGGGAAAAAGGTTTTCTTGTGCAAGTGTAAGCAGGTGTGTGTGGTGATCGTGACGCCGAGCGTCCCCTACGCACGAGCCTCTTGTGACACGCGCCGAG
>LGRX02008804.1:0-46051 GCA_001247695.2 Cymbomonas tetramitiformis
TGGTTGGAGCGCGCGCGCGATGGAAAGGGCGTGCGATGTTCAATTATGAAATATGAAATGTACAAGTTCACGAGGAATACGCCCATGTGAGATGAATTAAAGCAACCGCTGCATTTATTCCGATTGTAGGGGGAACAACTGTGAGAATAAATTTTCAACGCGACCGTAAGCGAGTGCGAGTCAGTGAAGCGTGAGCCGCCAAAATATTTTTGTCGGCTCACGACCGTTGAGCGCGACGCGCGATGGAAAATAATCAGATTTGATTTAATAATCATGTAAAATAAATTGACGGTGACACGCGAGACGATGCGAGACGATGCGAGGCGATGCGAGGCGATGCGGCATGACATGCGACACGATCGATGCGACACGATATGACCGTCACACTGGTTCAAAATGTTTTCGGGACTGAGACGGGAACCACGTTCCAGTTCTAGCGCGCATATCCCTTCCCTTAAGAATATAGCAAGATTTTTTTCGGGACCCTTCATAATGCATTCCACAGAGCAGACAAACTATGGAGGTATAATTATACGTACGCGGGCGCGATGCTGTATCGGGTAATTCTGTGCCTATATTATTGTTTTTAACCAAGGGTAGGTATCAGTTGTTGGGACCTATAGCGATTAATTATAATATGATAGGGCCTCTCATCAATACACAGTAATAATTGCTAGTTTGCATCGATTGATATTGATTTTGCATCAAATCAATCAACACATACTGATAAACTGATTCTGACATCAATAAATACTGATATTGCAAGCACAAGATCAATTGATTCTAATATGCCAGTGCACATATCGATTGATACTAATGCGACCTAATTTGTTAATATTGCATATGATCACTTCCGCGACTCAGATGGGATGGATGTTGTACTGGTCCCCACACGTCGAATTGGGACGATGGTCGGGTGCGAAGGGAGGGGGTTCGTTCGAACCAATCATAACGCGGTGCCTGAAACGCCGAATTGGCGCGAATTCATAAATTCCCGCGTTCTTGGCTGCAGAAGCTTAAATTGAAGCCGATTGCCACTGTGAAGCCACTGTTAAGCCGGTTGCTTGAATTCGCGAGCGCCATGCACGGCATTACTTCGTAAGCTTCTTCAATGTTTTTAGAGGCAGTCTCTCGAGAAATTTCGCGCATGAGCGTCTCAAAGCCGAGCGTCAATGGCGCATACGCAAATGGCGGTATGCGCGTTCGTTTGCCTCATAGTTGTTGTCGTGTAGCCGAACCTATTTGCAACTGATATGGCGAGCAATAGAAAGGCGTGCTCTATCCTAAACTTTGCGGCCAACGACAAGTGTTCACGCTGTGTCTCTAAGCAGGCAGGTTGCCGCAACGCGCACTCGTTGCCCCAGCAACCTCCTTCTGATAACGACTGGCGACATCCACGCGGAGCTCCGGCTTCAATAATACAACCTGATGCGCCGACGTTGCGGGATCGGAGAAAGAATGGCGTATCTCCTTTCTCGGCTTCGGGCAGTCATTATATCATCAATGTAGAGCGACAATTGATAATTGAGACAGACGACGGCGATGACGCTGCAACTAATCAACTCCCCGCGAAGTGGTTAACAAGGAGAAGCCGTTCAAGATCGGAAAGTTGCACAGCTGATGATGGTACGCATACACACGCTTGTTGTGAATTGTCATATTAGTACGGCAGATGTTAATTGTGGACATACGCACTGATAACAAATGGAAAATACAAACACAGAAGAATTTGATTGCACAAATACATTCACACCGTATCACACATATGCACACCTGTAGATTGGACGCCATTTTCCTTGCGGCGCTTTGCACCAGCACCTCTCGTCTTGCCAATGGTTTGTGTAAACCTGAATGAAATTGTCTAGAATGTTGGAATTCAAATTCAAGGTTGATCTTCACATATTCGATCCGCTGCCTTTGTTCTCCAAGGATATAGGATTCGTATACGATCATAACGCCACTGTACATTGCTCATTGGTGCGACATCATTTTATCCGATCACGAACGTCACAGGTGCCACTTCCGGATCGGTGTATGATAACTAATTAGCCATGCACGCATGCAGACAAGCCCCGAGTGCGTCTAATTCTGATACGTTTGAACTTTGATATGTTTATTCCATAGCTATCGATCGATATCGATAATTCGCAAAATCAATCGATCAATAGTAATATTCTGCATTTGAAATCAATTGATTCTGATTAATCCGAATTTTAATCAATCGATACTGAATTTCTAATATCTTAAAAAATGTATCGGTTGGTATCAATATTCTGATATAATGCTGTACTCTGATATATAGTACGAGGAGGTGCTAATTAGCCCCAATATCAGCGACATCAGGACATAATGGGGCTAATTAGCACCTCCTCATGATATATGTTTGACACATCAGCCCTCGATTAATAGAAGCGAGCATGTGAGAGCCACGCCATGAAATATGCTTTGCTTGCAACAATATTTCTCGACTCTGCCACGTCATCACAGCTCGCGATATATTGCTCAAATAATACTTACAGTGTTATCGGTGTATCCTCGGTGTCGACTGTCGATGATGAGTGTGCCATGTCATGTCATGACATGTCATCACAGTCTATCCTACCTCAGTCAGGCTGTTTTACCGGCGCGTCAGCGCACGTTGATCTGCACCGTCGCGTCAGCGAACGGCGACCGGAAGCAAACGGTGAAGATATCTGCGACGATCGTCTGGCATCAACGCAGTCGATCGTCTTTTCAATCGCGAGTCGCATTATAAAAGACTAGCCAATCCGAAACTCAAAAACAGGTTTCCAAGATCGTTCGAGTTTTCAGTCGTCTGTCATAGTAAAAAGGATACTGCCAATCAGTATCTAGAAAGCTGGATTTCTAAGATCGATGCTTCGAACTTCGAAATTTACCCAAAGGGCAGTTATGATGCAATTCCAAGCTCATTTCTTGATTGCGTTCTTCGCGTTTGCGCCTCTGCCTGCCGTGACCCTGCCTACTGTGAATGTCTTTGTGCATACTGTGTCTGCGACTGACGTTAAGTGTGTATGCATATGTGTATGCATGACTAACTACTTTTTGCTTACATGCAGGATCAGTGCTCGACCGCATGATGACCTTCGACTAGTCAATGCTTTTTCGCTTGTGTCCATCTTCGACCGACTCCATGCTCAACGCTCGCCTACGAGTTCATCGCTGCATCCTCGCACAGCATTTTAGTTTCGAATGAATTTCCGCTGCATGCCCTTCATGTCATCGTTTGTTTTCAGATCGCATTTGTATGTTTTCCCCAAATCCCCAATCCCCCTGCAGATGCCCCATGTCCCATCCGCGTATGTCCCCCTTGTGACACACGCGCCCAATGTGTTTGTTGCGAAACTGCTTGCGTGTGTGGCATTTTGTATGCACTCGGTTATTATGTTTGTATCTCGCATTCGTTTGTTTTGATCTTGTATGTTTTCGATCCGACGTCTTGTGCGGGATCCGGGAGTTTGGGGTTTGCTCGCCCATCTCCGCGAACCGGAGATCCCCGCCATGCGTTTGCCCTGTATGTTCTGCCTTTGCATAATGCAATTGTCTGACATACGCATTAGAACGTAGTCAGGCATCAGCACAGCGTTTCGCACCACTGTCGGCTTTGACCTAATTTTGAGTCGAAGCCGTCAGTGTCACGTGTCCAGGGCTGGGTCACAGGGCATTGGCATTTCCCCAAGTTTGGGAGGTTCCTTGAATATTGGGGCTGATCGGCCCTAATATTCAGAATATTGGTGTTCATTAGCATCAATATTCAAGGGAACCTTTCGAACTGTGGGAATATGCCAATGCACTGTGACCAATCCAGTTCTGAACACGTGGCCACCTCACTTCCACATCAGCATTTCATCACAAATATAGCTCTGAATTACTGCTTGCGTGGCACGTTTTCATTGGACCAAACCAGATGTGTCAGAAATATATCAGAATATTGGTTTATTGGTCCAACTGATACCTGCGGCCTCGCTTTTAACCCGCATCCGAGGTGATCAATAAAACGGCATGTACTTTCAATAGCGATTGTAGGTGGTGGTCGATTTGATTAATCATATTACTATTATTTGTTGATCGTCATCGCGAAAGCCGCCTTATTTTCTTTGTTAACCATTTATTGCTTCCATTGTTCGTGAATTCCCAAGCGGGATTGTCTGGTTTGTTACGATAGCTTGTTGTTTTCAACAATTTCGTTGCAGTCTATACAATACAGTACAGTACATGTACGGTTAGCCCAGCACCGTATACCGTGTCTTGATTATTGATTTTGAAAACAAGTAATCATTTTGCGTAAAATTTTTATTCAATAAACCAAGGTTGTATTATTTCGTCGGCCCGCTTTAAACTGTCTTTAGTAAAGAACAAATATAATCAAACAAATTATTATTCTGACGTGGATCCCCACCAAATAACCAACAACAAACGCTTGATCAATGGAGATCTCATATACTGAGCAGTGCCGGATCAAGCACCAAACAACAAACCAGTCCGTATTTCCAACTTACATATTCGAGCTTGTTCTGCCTGCCGGCGGATGCATAGAGCTGCAAAATGGACGGCGATTGCGAGGAACGCCAGGTCTGTATTGTGTGCATCACATGTCACGTGTCGTTGTGGCAAGACTACTATCATGGGAGCTTCGAGGATTGATAGCGGGGGGGCAGCAGCAGGTTCTAGAAATACCCCTAGAACTTGCATTTTGCCTTGGGGGTTAGCACCCCCCCGAGGAGTTGTTTTGTCTGGGGGGCCGCACCCCCTAGAACTTGTATTTCCCTAAAAGCCTCACTGCTCACCCTAGAATTCGTTTTTTACACTATTTATTGCGCGATGCACACGCGCGCATGCATGGTAATGACACAATTTGTTCATGTTCATATCCGATTGATATATGTGATATTGATATTTAAGGGCTGCACCGAATAGTAAAGAAGCCGAGTTGAAAACAAATTACTTTTGAAACGCCGCAACGACAGAATCCGTAGAGAGTACACTGGCTGGAATGCCTAAGTCAGAGATCACGCTAGCAAGAAGCTCAGTAAGTTCCGGCAGAAGTGCCTTCTCAGCACTTGGAGGGTCATCAACTGCGGCGTCGGCCATCTTTTCAAGTGGACTCCAAAACCTAAGTCTGCTTTAAGCTCAACGAACAGGTATGAACGTGTGAAGGTCTATAACTCTGTATCATTACAATTTACATTGTACAGATCTTGGCGTTATCGTTATTGTACAATTAAGGCCAATCGAATGCCTTCATGCAATACTCATGCAATAGGGATGCATGTGCGGACGGTGGATATTTCGAATAAAATATGGTTATATAATAGATTCGTGACCGCCCCTAGATTCGCCCCTAGATTCGCCAGCCCCCTCCCCCCTAGGACTTGGATTTTGTTCTGGTACGAACCCCTAGAAAGTTAGAACCTCTTGCCCCTCCCCCCGCCCCGCTATCAATCCTCGGAAGCTCTGGGCGAAATTGCGAAGCAGCACCGGTCGTTAGTTAAGCGTCAACAGACGTCACTACTGACTGCTCTACTTCGCGATTCCAAGCGAGTCCGTTGATATTTAAATTTCAAACTATTGGTTGTCATACGTCACAAGATGATGCATATCCCAAAATTGTTTCTACTAGGCGGATCGATCTCAAAAAGAGATCTCCACTAGGTCATCTGACCGTAGGATCATGTGCGCGACAGTGCTTCGCTTTTTGCATCCCAACATGCCATGCCATAATCTCTATTCGTCGACGCGTAGTCTTTCCCATAATACTAACTTTTTGACCCTCCAATGGTGCCCCAAAATGCCGAGATGGTGATCGATTGACGATCGCGCACCTAGGGGTTTTTTGAGCCTTTGGTTCGGTTGAAAGACCGGGAGCTGGATTTTGTGCTACGGTCAAGGCGAATATGATCGCGCGCGCACTTTATAGAGGTGCCCGAAGTGCACTAAAATTCGGTATTTTGGCGAATGAGCAAAAATCGTAGGGTTTTCGAGCCTATGCGCATTTATACAAGCCCCAGACCAATGTATGGCATACAACCCATATGTATCTTGCACATGTGAGTCCGAAGGAGTATCATACTTGATTGTTTGACGGATTTCCATCGATACACCGGGTACGAGGCCCGTATATCGCTAGTATTATGGGAAAGACTAAGTCATTTTGCTACCTTACACCACCGTACTCCTTACGCGTCGATGCCGCAAACCACTCAACCCGCATGCAAAACCTCATATGATGTTATAACATCTTCGAATATACTACTAATTGTCAAAATATAACATTATATGCATTGTCGATCTATATTTGTGCCTTTATCACCACAATCAATGTGATGCATGGTTTCCGGGAGGCCTGCAGAGGACGATTATCTTTGGTGAAGGTTCGGGTTCGATGTCGTAGTGCAAAATCTTCGACCATATCATGCAATTGTGAATTTTCCTGACAAATTACATAGTATAAACAAGTTATGTTCCATGGTACAATGAAATCCAGGCAAGAATGGACGCTCGGAATACTCCCTGTTATCACGCGAATGCTAGTATTACCCATAATACTAATTATTGGTGGCAATCAAGCAGTCTTCGTGCGAACTCGAATCGCACAAAGGGCCCGGTGGATGTCGCTCGTAGTCCGCAATACCATGTTGAATAATGCCCGTGCCATATAGGACGCCAGGGTGCCCATTGGTATGATCACTAGCATGCTACTTGTGTATGCGTACTAGTACGCTGTCTGCCAGGTCCAAGCACCTTCTCAACACTCGATCGTGCATCTGAAGCCTCACAAAGGGCTCGGTGGATGTTTCTCGTAGTCCGGAATACCATGTTTAATCATGCCCGTGCCATATAGGACGCTAGGGTGCCCATTGGTATGATCATTAGCATGCTACTTGTGTATGCGTACTAGTACGCTGTCTGCCAGGTCCAAGCACCTTCTCAACACTCGATCGTGCATCTGAAGCCTCACAAAGGGCTCGGTGGATGTTTCTCGTAGTCCGGAATACCATGTTTAATCACGCCCGTGCCATATAGGACGCTAGGGTGCCCATTGGTGTGATTACTATGTCGCGAACCCGTGCACAGCGCGTCCCTACAAAGCACGACCGTCTAGTCCCTACAAATATATAGCCTCGCTTATTGTCAGTATCTCTAGGGCACAAGCTCAGCACAACATATATTGTCTTATGGCACTGCACAGCCAGTACAACAACTGTCTCCTCTCAAAGTTCAAAATTTTTGGTAAATATGCTCAGCTTCACCTATGCAAGCTCTTTTTCTCAACATGTAAAAGACTGCAGAATACAGTTCTGACGCTCGTCGTCAAATACAGCTTCAAGAAGAGAACAACTTCACACACAAAAGAATATCATAAATCATAAATTACTGTATCATGTAACACTGCTGTTTTCGCGGTCTGTGCAAGAACTCTCTCGATGAACTTGCTGTTACGAAGGCAAAACAAAAATGAGCGTCTGCTCTAACTTGGCAACGCCGCCCTATATGCTACAATCGCTACCTCCAGAGATAAGGTAACACCCAACCGTATTTCCGTACACTGTCACCAACGCTATCTCGCTGCTATGACTACTCGTTATATCGCGCTTGCGTATCGTACTGCGCGCGTCATACGTTCGTCACAAGGACTACTGTCCCAGGTGTCACAACCCGGCTGTGGTACACGACAAGCCGTGGTTTGTGACAGCTGTCGCGAACCCGTGCACAGCGCGACCGTCCCTACAAAGCACGACCGTCTAGTCCCTACTACTATATTAATAGCCTCGCTTATAGTCAGTATCTCTAGGGCACAAGCTCAGCACTACATATATTGTTTTATGGCACTGCACAGCCAGTACAACAACTGGCTCCCCTCAATTGAAAGTTCAAAAAATTTGGTAAATGTGCTCAGCTTCACCTATGCAAGCTCTTTTTCTCAACATCCCCCATCTGTAGCTGCTGCTAGTAGCACAGACATTAGATACGAGCTTGTTCAGCATCTTCTGTCGTAGCACCGTCCAGCGCGAACTTGCCCATACTGAAAGTGAACATGCCCACTCCAGTGGCCTCTCCACCACGCAGCATCCTTGCACGTGTCAGAGGATTTCGAAACACCATCACCCCCATACATCTTCTTCCAATAGGTCCATGCTCCAGATGTCCAATCACATGTAAGCGTCCTGCATGCCACAGTTTGCGAAAGTACTGCGCCCTGCTCTCAGTCATATCTGTCATGTAGTGCGATGGCACATGAATACAAGCCACCACTCTGCTGGCCAGTACTGCCAATGGCAACGCAATATCCAGCACAGCAAACCACGGTGACGTTATTACTGCGTCATACACTCCGTACTTCTCCTTCCAAGCACGATAATTGCCCGGCCGCAATGCGTTGAGGGCCTCGGGCCATCCCAACTGCGGATTCCAATCATTGTTCATAACTTCCAAGTGAGGTCACTCCAATGACATTACCTTGCCAATCACACCCGTACCAGCCCAAGGGTCCCGAGACCTGTGTGATCTTCTTCCAGCTCACTTCGTGCGCTAGGCGCTTCACTTCCTGAGGAACTGTCATAACCAGCTCCAGGCCCCAGTCAAGTTGGCTGGCCGTTTTCACTTGGGCTCTGGTCAACTGAGTGACGTCCCCCCTCTTCTGCACCTCCCCCAAGCTCATAGCCTGCACTGTGGCTGCCTTACGTAGACTTCTTGCGCGAGTGTGCTGCTCTGAACATTTTCGGCTCAAAATGGTGCGGTGACCGTCATGCCAATGCCCTGGCATCACGTCTATGATCACCCTGCTCAGCTCTCCTTGCTTGGTTTCCCCATGCCACTCGGTCCGGGAGATCACCCGTGGTCCCCTCTTTCCTGGCAATCTGTCGCGATGTAAGCGCCTGCCATGGCTGCTCTCGACCCAACCTCACTGCCCGGTGTGAGACGACGTCAGCAGGCAATAATATCGTGTCCGCCCCCAGTTTCCCCTTCAGCTGCAGCTCCATGGCAGCCATTTTCTCCATGATGGATATGTCCACCTCGGCGGAGGCTGCCACCACTGCTGCCCCCAGGCACTTGGGACATTGCCAGTCTCCTTCGGGCACTTTGTCCAACGCAGGCGCCAGACACCAAATGTGATAACCACGATTACACGTGTCACACAGCAGCATATATGCCTCACCATCAGTCCTCATGCACTTCTCACACGCAAGATGTTTGCTGGGAATAGCTGCGCTGCAGTCGTATTGGTTCTTCACCTGGAAATGGAATGGCGCAATGCTTTGCACCGTGCTCTTTTCTCGGAGCTTAGTGCTGTCTTCCAGCACCACCACCCCGTCTTTCTGAACCTTGACCAGCTTCAGGATAGCTGGTTTGGTTGCCACCTCCATGCCAGAGCGTGGTTGCGGTCGTATGTAAACGAAGTCACCCACCTTGAACTGATGCGGCTTCGGCTCGTAGCTGCCACTCCTCCTGTGCTCGTACAAAAGGGTATCACGGTGTTGAGCGATCTCCAGATTGCATCCTGCGTGCACCATGAGCTTCTTCACGATAGTCGCTCGCTGCACCAAATCCTCAGCCAGAGTCCGTTCGTCCTGTTTCTCAAAGTCCAGCTCAGGTCGCGCACGAAGGTCTGGTGGCACGGTAGCCTCCTGTGCGAACAGCAGTGTGGAAGGTGCAACTCCAGTCGACTGCTGCTTGGCTGCATTGTAGCTGAGTACAAGTGACCAGAGCAGCTCGTCCCACTTGAAGTCCAGGCCCTTGTCGAGGGCCATCTTCTTGAAGCAGAACTTGATGGTTCGCACCACCCGCTCGGTTAAACCATTGCTCTCTGGGAAGCCTGGTGAGGTGACTCTTCGGTCAATGAGGCACTGCCTGCACAGTGTGGCAAAGTCGCCCTCAAACTCGGTACCTCCCTCCACAAGGCATTCTGCTGGTGCCCCAAATACTGACAGGACGTGATTGCGAAACGCGCTCGCGATGGTGGAGGCTTCCTTGTTGGGGATCGGAACACACACAATGAAACGCGGGTAGTGCTCTGTCATGACCAAGACGCGCTGGTTCCCAGCCCTCGTGACACGTTTCGTAGGCCAGGCCAAGTCCAGGGACCACCGGCACATGAAGGACTTGATCTCCAGCGGCGTGAGCATTGCCTCCTCCCGCGCGTAATGAGTATTCACCCTCTGGCAGGTCTCACACTGTGTGGCCACTGCTCTGACATTCTGTTTCATGCCCACCCAGTAATGGCGTTGCCATAAGAGATTCAATGTCCGCCTGACGCTCCAGTGGCCAGTCCTCTCGTGGTACTCACGTGCAAGCTGAAGCCTGTCGCCGGGCTTAGGCACCAGCAGCTCCTTGCCGCTGATGCTGATCATATATAGCTCCGACCCATGAGTTCGTCCCACATGTGACGAGCAGCCCTCTTCCTGACTCTGTGGTAGTCCTCCTTGGGGATTTCCACTGAGCCTCCGGCCTTTATCCACGCGAGGCACAGCTCGTCCTCGTGGATGTCAGGGTACTTCTCCCGGAGAGTCTCTTGCTGGGTCACGTTGGCCAACATGGCAACGAGCCTCGTCGTGTCTGGCAGCCTGGGCAGCCTCATCGCTTTCTCCTTCACTGCTGGCGCCCACTCGGGTGCTGAGTTCACTTCCACCGGTTTGTTCCCAGGCCTCGAGAAGGCTTGGCGGTGCCGCGCCTTGTAGCCTGCTGCCTTCATGGAGGCGAGCTTCCACTGCCGGCGACGTGGAACTGCGTCCGCTGTGCCCAGGCCTTGAGTACCTTTCTGCCCCTGACTGCACATGTGTTGCAGTCGCTGCTCCCAATCCTGGTGACTAAGGCGTCGGGCGACTTGTTGGGTGTACGTAGTCGTTGGACCTGGTGACCCACTCCGCTAGCTGCGCTTGCACAGGCTCCGGAGCCACTCCTGAGGCAGCTGTTGCCTTGGCAGATCCCACAATGGGTATGGCATCAGCTAACACGCCTTGCTCCTCCTCCTCACTCTCCTCGCTCTTTGGCAACTTGGTCGTGCTGACCTCCGCAACTGCGTACAGCAGCTCCATTGCTCTGCGATCCATGGCGAGGCCAAGTATCCCAGCCAGCTCTCCATCACTCATGCCCTGAGTCATGCGCAGCTCACTTGCGCTGTACCCCATGGCAATCTATGGCCTTCTCGTCCAGGTTGACCTCTCTGGTCTCTCCTTCCTCCGTGGTGTCACCAATTTTTACCACCGTACCTGCGCGTGGGGCATGGAAGGCTCGGGAGTTCTGCGTCGCCAGGATGGTTGGCAGTACTCGCATGGGTTCTCCCACCACGTTGGCGATGTGATGTGGCTTTCTGTCCCCAGTCACTACCTTGCGCGGCTTCCAGCCTCGCTGTAGGATGTCACTACTCACGTATATGTCTGGTGGTCTGTTCACCATCTCTATTACCAGGTTGAACTGGTGATTCTGGAACAGGTTGCTCCAATATGCTTGTAGGCGGTGTGCATATGATCCTGCGCGCACTGCGTCAAAGGATACTGGCTGACCCACCACACCGTTGATGATGGGGAACACCTCCTTCCTGATCTTCGTGTTCTCTCGGTGCGACAGTGGGGAGACGTTCTCCAACACATACGCTGGCGGTCGTCGAGGCTGCAGCTGTTGCAGCGTTGAGAGGATTCTCACTGCCTGGTAGAACAGCCTACTGTGCTTGCCCTCCAGCCCTGCTAGTTTGCCCGCCGGTGATAGGTCTTGACATGGGTAGCCACAAACCATAATCCACCTGTCTCCACTCAGCGCTCCTGCGTGAACGAGGTCATCGAGGCTGGTGTCCTCGAGGTTGCTAGGCAGCTGTTCCAGGTGGATGGCCGCTGTCGGGAACAGGTCAGGGTGTCGGCGACTGAGTGCCAGGCACCTTGTCCTCGCTACCGCCTGGCTGGCCGCTGAGATGTCCTGGTAGAGGTACTTGTTAACCTTGACGCCGCAGTGCAAGAGCATCTCCAACCCAGCACACAGACCCCCACAGGGCTCGTAGCAAACCACGCCTTCTTCTCTAGCTTCTCGAAAGAAGCTCTTGTTGACCATCCTCGTGTCGATCTTCTTGGGCACTTTCAGCTTGCCAGCCTCCATGGTGTCGTCGCTGTAAACCGCTGGGGAGCCTCCTGAATGCATACCTCTGACCGGCTGCACCTGGCTGAGGGCATCCCAAGCGGCTCGCGTCAATCTGCCAGAGCACCTGGCCACCTCTGGGTGGTCAGTGTCAAACATGACACCCCTGCTGCACTCCAACTCCTCCTGGTAGTGAATGTCGAACAGTCGGTGGACCTCACTGATCCCCAGCTGTTCCCTGACCACTCTCTCGCAGTGGTTGGCCACCTGGGCCTCTGGGTTCGCTTCTGGGCCAAGCGGCGGTTCTCTGGTCACCTCCAGGCAGATGGTGTCGGCGAAACCACGCGTACTTCTCTCAGCGTACCCTGCTTCTCGCGCACAGTCACCTTCTCGTTCCAGGCGGGCACCAGTCTCGTCGGCTGTGCTGGGCAGCGGGTACCTTGAAGGCACGTCAACGTTCTCGTTCTTTGGCCCCGGTCGGTACTGGACCGTGAACTCGAACTCTTGCAGACTGATGGCCCAGCGCAGGTGCTGACCTTGCAGGTCAGCCTTCTCCAAGAGAGTTGTGAGTTGCGAATGGTCAGTGACTAGCGTGAAGTGCGCCCCATGCAGGTACTGGCGCAGAGTGCGGATCGCCCACACCACCGCCAGCATCTCACCCTGAAAGCTCGCATACTATCTCTCCGTCTTTGATAATGAGCGGCTGATCACCACGCAGATGTGCTCCACTCCATGTTCATCCGTTTGGCCCAGCACTGCGCCAATGCCATGGATGCTCCAGTCCGTGTAGAGGAAGATGGGCTTGTCATAGTCGATGGGCTTCAGACCAGGGAAGATATCTTATCCCGATTGGCCGGCCCCGGGCCGAACTGAGTCGCCAAAATGAGGCCCGGGCCGAAGAGGGGCCGAAAGAGAAATTGCTTTGGGGCCGAACCAATTTGGCGCAAACTTCTAGAATTTTGATGAAAATTTTGCGATTTTGCATTTTCCCCATACTTAAGATTAAAATTTTCGGGCATTTTGTAATTTGGACCGGGCGGACCAAAGGCGGGCCGACAGGGAATTTGATTTGGGGCCGTACCAGCTCAACGGAAGATATCTTCCCTGCTTCAGACACCTCCCTGAGCAGAGAGCATCCTTGAGCTTCTGGAACGCTTGGTCCTGGTCCTTCCCCCAAGCCTCCTTGACGTCCACCACTTCCTTTCTGAGCAGGTCGTTCAGTGGTCGAGCCATCTCTGAATAGTTGGGTCCCATGGGCTCTCCCACCAACCCCTTATAGTAATTCATGAGTCCGAGAATGGAGCGTACTCCAGTCTTGTCCTCGGGCCTGGGCAGCTCTTGAATGGCCTTGCACTTGATGTCCTGTGCGCCGATGGTGTTGTGACCGATGCGGTAGCCCAGGAAGTCCGCGGTGGCTGCCCCGAAGGTCGACTTGCCTGAGTGCAGCCGGATCCCTGCATCCCCCAAGGTACGAAGCACGGCCTCCACATCCTTGATGTGCTGCTCAGCGGTGTCTGAGTAGATGCACACGTCGTCGACGTACGCCACCGTGCAATGTTGCAGGTGGTGCAGCTCATAGTCCATGATTCTGATGAACGCGGCAGTTGCTCCAGCTGCTCCAAATGGCATGGAAGTGTAGCGATAGAGCTGGTTGCCCCACCAGAACGCTGTCTTGTCTCTGTCCTCTTCAGTGGTCATGGGAATCTGGTGGAAGGCTTTGGTCGCGTCCAAGGTTGTCTTGAACTTGGTCTTGTCCACGCGCTGGTAGAGCTCCTTTGGTCTGTGTGGCATCGTGTTCTTGTCCTTCAGCGACAACCGGTTCGTGTTCCGGAGGTCGACACAGAAGCGTGTATGTAGAAGTCTACTGTCCAGTCTCATGGTCCTTCTTTCCAGCGACCACCACGTTGCTGGCATGCTTACAGTGTTGCCTGGCCGGCTCGATGAACCCATATTCCGACAGCTCCTTGCAGTGCAGGTCGATGATCTCCTGCTCTCCCGGGCTGTACTTCCTTGGTCGCTGGAAGTCCACTTTGGTTTCGTCCTTGAAAGGGATGGCAAAAGTTGCGTGCTCTGCTTTGCCATGATACCCCTTGCTGTCCTGCGGCCTGTTTGCGAAGCAAAAGCTGCACCTCCTCACCAAGTTGCGCATCTCCTCCCAGTTCTCCTCGGTGAACTCAGGGTGCCCCCCAAAGGTGGCATTGAGCTCAGTGTCCAACCACGCAGCCTCGTCCTTGGTGACTCTAGTGGTCCCCCCTGGCTGTAGCCCGTCTAACACCGTGTGCGGCAGCACCTCGTCCTGCTCTGCCACCATGGCTTCCCATCCAGGGTCCCATTGCCGCGAGGACCTCTGATCGTCCCAAGCGGTTCTGGAGGAACCTTGTAGCGGGCCAGAGCACGAACCCACAGCGGGTACACCCTGAAACCCCCCAGGGGCCACGGCGGCCATCCAGGCAGCAGCCGCGAGCAGCAACACAAGTTTTAAAATTCTGCTGGCTCCTGCAGGTTTGACTGGAGAGTGAAGGGTCAGTATACATGTAAGCATCCTCCACCCCCCGTGCATATGGCCCAAGCCTCCTCCTGCAGATACGTAGATCACCAGTGACAAGACTAACGCCACGTAGGCAAAATGGGCAACTCGGTGGCAAGCGACTGCTCGATGTAGGCGCCGGAGTCGGGCTGCGAAGCGCGGCTTCTGCATGCGTCGTGGGATGGCTGTCAAAGTGGCAGGCCCAGCAGCGGCGACTCGCTGTGCCACCGCGACTGCGCGACCCAGAAGATCCTGAAGCATTGCAAGTCCCAAACGGTTGTGCTCGACGTGTGCACAGAGAAGTCCATGTCTGTAAACGTGAACGGCCAACACGAAAGCGAGCCCCAGCGGAAGGATGTCCGCCCAGACGAGCACGGCGGAGACGATAAGCCCAAGTCTGAGCAAAGGTACGTGCCACTGCCCTGCTTGGGCATGATGAAACCCAGCGAGTTGCCAGGTAACAACACACAGCAACAGCGAATGCCTCGCCACCACCACCAGTATGTGAAGAGGTGGGCTGTCATGAGCCCATGGCTGACATGGGGCAGACTGTACCGCCCACAATGTGCGCGCCAGGGCCCTGCGAGCCAGGCTAGAACGGCACACACAGAGCACTGCCAATTCACCCAGGTGTCTTGCGATCTCCAGGGCCGCCCAGATTATCACCACTGCCAAGTGAGGCAGTTGTGGCCACAGCATGCGCACGAGCGTCCCCGCGAGGAGGAAGTACACCTGCATGTGCGCCGCCTGCCATGTCGCGGCAGGCTGTGTGCCCGGCCCGTGGCCGGGGCTACTGCTCAGTGTTGGGCTCGCCGGGCCGCAGCTGACCCGGTGCCCTTCCGAAAAGGCGGCATCACCACATTTCTCATTATGTTCCTCCACATCTCCTCGTGTCTCTCCACTGCCTCCCGCTCGCTGAAGGTCCGCACTGTCCTCTGGCCCGTGTTCTCCCCGACCGCGACCCCAGCATGTGTTCTCTACCTAGGGTTCGGCGATCTGCTCCTGCGCTGTCCGCTCCGTGGGGAGTTTCGGCCGGGAGCTTGCGCCAGTGCGAGGTCTGCCACGACGGTCTTCGCGCTGGTCTCTGGTACCCGCGGCCCGAACATCCTCACGCAATGGCCGGTGGTACTTTGTGGGAGCCCGAACCTGTGGTGATCTATGTGACGCAGCCTCCTGGTCCTGTCCGCTGGACTGGAAGACTTGAGTGTCGTTACTGAAGTTGTCTTCTGAAGCGGTGGGTAGAGCCATGCTGATAACTGGGCGGTGCTCGGGTCGTTGGTGAAGGTTGACCTCCAAGATTTCCGTGGAATGCAGCCCGCTGACTGGCGCCTGGCTACCACGTCCCCCATCGTTCCCTTCACGAGGCGTGTTGGGAGACTGCCCTCCTCTGAACGTGTCACTGGCGATTGCCTCGTCCACAAGTTGCTGCTCTCGAGCGCCATAGCGGCCATCATGAATGGCATTGCTGGCTGTGTGCCGCGCGTATCTGGCCCCTATGATGGCGGCGTCATGCTGGCGTCTCAAGTTCTCGATGGCCTCCTCGGCCTCCCTGGTGATGGCATCTCTGGCCTCTCGAGCGGCGCTGTCGATCATCTCTTCAGTGAGCATCTCGTTCCCTCTCGCGCCATGCGCCGCAGTGTACCCTGTCGAAACAGAGGGCGCCACTGACGAGGCACGCGCTGATATCGACGACGGCGACCGAGTACAGGGTGGGCTAGGAGGCGCTCCTCCACTGTGCGCAGGGCTGCGAGAGAGCAGTAATGCGCTGCTCACCTCCTCACTATCCCCCATCTCCCCGAAGAGGGAGCTGATACAGTCAGTCGTCGACGGGACTGGCGTCGGCTGTGCACCCGTGGATGCAGGAGGGTCTGCCTCCGCAGCTGCTGCCAAATCGTTCACGAACGTGCGGGTCAGCTGTGCGCGCAAGTCTTCAGTATGTAACGCAGGCTCCACTTGAATCACGAGTGCAGACAGAGGGGCCCTGTGCATCACCGCGGCCTTGTCCCATGTCACCCAAGAGCACATGTCGAACTTGCGCGTCACGGAGGCCAAATACTATGGTTTGAACACGACGCCATAGGAGGCGCGTTTGTGATAAAAACCATGAGCCTCACAGAGATATTACACTGCTTTGGCGCGAGGTGTGGCTCTGGTCCTGAGGACACGCAACGTGCGCTGCTGCGGGCCCTCAATCAGGTGGAGTCTGGCCAGGTCAGTCAGCTCCTCATCGGTGATAATGTCCGCCACATGTTGTCGTATGGTGCCCAAGAGTCCGCCACTGCAGCCAGCTGACTGCCATCCCAGCAGGGGCAAGCACTCACCTCGCTGCCCCAGTGCCGCAGAGTAGGAGTAGCGGTGCATCTGCTTGTTGCTGAGCTCGCGCGCACGTGCGCAGTCCCTTCCCCCGCTCCGCGTTGGGCTTCCCCAACATGAGGAGCACCTTGCCTCGCCGATACTGGTACCTGACGAGGAAGATTGTCTGCCCATCCTTCTGCGCCAGCTCCGCAATCTGGGCTGGGTCTAGCCAAGTAGACTCCTGCGCGGTGTCCACGCTGTTGGTGTCCGACTCAGTCTGATAGGTGCCCTGGAACACTGACGGCTGGTATTCCTTTCTCCCAGGGTCGAAGTGTCCCTCGGGCCACGTCTGATGCAGCAGCCGCAGTGGAGCTGACGCTGTCTCTGGTCGCAGCGCGTGGCCAGACGGCCCTTTGCCATCCCTCGTCACGGTCTTGTGTGTACGGGCTGGCGGCCGAGCTGGTGGTGCTCGCCTGGCTCCGTAACTGTCCAGCTCGTCACGCGCGTCGCTCTCAGACTTGCAAGCGGCAAGCATAATCCTGCCCGCCTCTCCTAAGTGCAGGAATTCTTGGGCGGCGGCGTTGGTGTCGAACACCTCGCCGTGCCCCCCCCCCTCACCATCCGTAACTGGGTAGAATTTCTCCACTTTGCATGTCAGGTCCGATAGCGCCAACAACCGAATTGTCCATGTGCCAGCCACCACCTCGCGTCGTACTTCAACTTCAGTCGCGCTCTGAGGCCGGCGACATCCACCTTCCGAACGTACTTCAGGGGCTGGTAACTCCAGCGCTGGTCCTTCTCGTAGTAGAATGGCAGCTGGAACTCACCGGTCACGCTGCCCATCGGGGCCATGTGAGCGCCATCACCCATGGTGTGGCGCACCATCATCTCCATCAGCTCCCACTGCACTCTGGTCTTCTCACTGAGCACGCAGAACTGATGCCCCTTCCTGTCCCACATGAGGGTGCCAGTCACGACACCTGTGGGGTAGACCTGGTGAGCATTGAGAGTCTCCTGCACGGCCGCCATGGTATAGCGTCCAGCGTCTCGGTGTGCTTGACAGTCGGGAGGTACAACTTGGTCACCATCCTTCTTCCATCTCGCGCGCGTGACCCAGGTGTCTGAGGCCACCTTGGTCTCCTTGTCGATCTTCTGATCCACCAGTGTGAAATCAGGCCACAGCAGTTCCGTCTCCAGGACATCCCTCTCCTCTCCGCAGCGTGCGAACGTGACGCGCACGAAGCCTGCCTCGAGTCTCAGCTCTTCGTCCTCGTCATAGAGCTTGCACAAGCGAGCATAACCTGTGCGGTCGACAAACAGGCGTTGCTGAGACCAGCTGCCATCCTCGTTCTCATCGCCCCAGGGGTTCACCGCCATGCCCAGCCAAGGTTGCGTGCTGGCCAAGAGGTACTCTGAGTCGCTCACGGCCTCCTGCTCCTGCGTCAAATCTGGGTGACGGGGGTCAGACTAAGTCACCGTCAACCCTGTTGGTGTGACGGGCGTCGTGTCCACTGGCTCCTCGGAGCTGACCCATTCGCCTCTGGTTGCCACGTTCGCCTCTCGTTGACCTTGCAGCAAATTCAACATCTGGTCTGTCACAGATGTGCCAGGTGCAAGGGGTGTGAACCTGAGACTCTCAGCATGTAAGCTGACTCGTCCAGTGAGTTCAGCTCGCATCAGTGAGCTGGGTCGTAATGCTCCTGCCTCCATCATGGACCTGCAACGCGCGTCGAGCATCCTTCGTTCTTCTTTGTTGAATCTCTTCACTCTGAGCTCCTCCAGGAACGACTCCAGGAGCTGAGCTAGTTCAGGATGTCCTCGCGAGAACGCACATCGCTCCCCTGAGAGGGCCAGGCGGTCCTCTCCCATTGCTCCAGCGTTGGCAACCTCTTGCTGGTGCGAGGTAGAGTCGTCGAAGATATCCGTTGCCAGGCACACCCTGGGGTCGCTCCTCATTCCTCTTGCACTTCACGTCGGCGGGTGGCGTCAGCTCGATCAGCGGCAACGTGACCTTCTCGCTTCTCCCTCATACCCAATGACACCGCGGCCTCAGAAGTGGCAATACCACGGTACAGGTCGATGGTGAGCTTCAACGCATTCTTCAGTGGCCCAGTGCCCACTAGGAAGTCCCAAGTGGTGTCGTTGGTGAACGTAATGAAGGTATGAAGGCGATAGAGCGTCATGTAAGGGGTGCCCGCCGCGAGGATCACGTCAACATAACAGTACTTGGTGAATTCGGCAGGACTGCCATCGCATCTGGCAACCCTGGCCCCTGTCTTTGCGTCGAAGATGGTGAGACCAAGCTGCTTGACTGTCCTGATGGGGATGATGTTGCAGTTTGCACCAGTGTCAAGAAGCAGGGCCTTGTACAACATCAACAACCCGCCAGAGGCCACGAGGGCCATGCCTTGGGCAAGCGTGTCGTTCAGCAGCTTATTACACACAGGCTGGACCTGTGCCATAGCTGTGAGCTGTTCTTCTGTGAGGCCACTGAGCATCTTCTTCTTTAGCAGCTCGATCGTAGGCCTCAGCCTCCATAGTCCCTGCGTGTAGCTTGCCCTTCACGCTGAAGTCCGTCACGCCGAACTTGTCTTGAATAGCGGCTGCCGCTGCGGTGACCGCGACTCTCCTTCTCTTCGGCTGTTCCACCACGTCCTCGGGCATCTCGTCCAAGGGTATCTCCGCGTCATCGCTGTCCGAACCGGACTCCAAGCCATCCGGGCAGTCGTAATCACTGTCATCACCGTCGTCGCAGCTCTGGCAGTTGGCAAGGTCAGCTGCTAAGGCTGCTGGCATGGGAAGCTGACCGGCCTCGGCCAGCTCCACCCGCGTCTCCACACCCCTGGGGGCTGCTATCCTGCCTTCTGCCACGAGTCCAGCAGCCAGTTTACGAAAGGCTGCCCCAAGGCTCTTGATCACGGAGGCCATGAGCTGGACCTTCCTCTGCATTTCGTCGGCGTCTGACGCCGAAGGCAGCTGTGCCTCGGCCTCATACTCTTCGGGTGTTTTGACAGGAAATCCCCTCATGTGCTGGGTGCTGCCCAATGCCACTGCAGGCGCAGCCATGACCTCGGGTTTGTCCTCCATGGCCTGTGCCCCTGAGAGTCCCTCCAGGTTGATCGTGGCGAGAGCATCAGCGAGTGCCCCTGCGCCCATCTCCTCAGCCAGCGCTGAGAGCACACTAGAAGAGGAGGATGCTGGTGGCCCTGATCCAGGAACTTCGCGGTGGTTCACCTACTCGTGCGTGTTCGGGCTGTAGACCTCCCTTTCAGCCACGCGTGAGACGACCAGTTCCTCGTCCGACCCCTCGTCCTCTGAGAGCACCTGGGATTTGACACTCCCAGCACGACGGGCAGTTTTCCGTGCGCCACCATGCCCTGGTAGCTACTCTGCCTTCAGAGAGTCAGCTTTACCAGCTGGACTCTTCTTTTCGGCTGGTGCTGTTGCCACTCGATATTTGTCCTTCTCGTCGTTGGACAGCTGCTGCCAGTCGGTCACCAAGATGCCCCAGTCGGAGTTCTTGAAGCAGTTCTTCAGATTGTACATCCTTATAGCTGCATTCTCGACTTCCCACCACTTGCTGGAACCGAGCTTCCCCTCGTGGAACCCTGCTGGGAGCTTCGTGTGCTTGTACCCACACCTGCACTGCTCAGGGCTCGACTCGTGCCAGCCCCCTCCAACGCAACGCAGGCACTTGGGCTTATCGTTTGCGCGACTGCCCTCGGCTGGTGGCGGCGCGTTGTTGTACGCCTGATTCTTGGACCTCCCCGCAGCGTTCACCTCCTTCTTCATCTTCTTCGAAGGTGGTATGTCCACCTTCTTCTTGCTCCCAGGATCCCCGAGCTGTCCATCTACGGCCGACTCCACCTTTTTTATCGAGTTCTTGATGGCCTTGAGGTCCAGGCCATGCTGCCTCGCCTCCCAGGTGGAGTACTGGCAGCCACAATCATCGCCTCGTGATCTCTTGCAGGAACGTGAGGATCCAGGACTCAGCATCGTTCTTGAGCTTGTCCTGTACCTCCACGATGGCCTCCAGGTCCTTCCAGGTGACCCTGTTGGGCGGCGGGTACTGAGCTCTCAGCTGCTCCTTGACCCGCGTCTGGAAGATCTTGATGCGCAGGTTCTCCACGCAGTCCTCGATGAAGGTACGCAAGGTCTCGTCAGTGACCACCTTCCCGGTGTTGAGCTGCATTTCCCTGCGTTGGCACATCTTCACGTACGTCAGCCTATCTTGCCCAGACTCCTGGGGCTTCTGAGTCAGAAGGTCAACTTTCTCCTGGGTTCCCTTCATCATGAACTTCTTATCAAGCGCAGCAATAAATCCCCTAAGGGCGAAGAAATACTGCGAGTCATGCATGTGTGCCGTCGTGTCCCACCAATCCTTTCAAAGAGGTCCCATTGTCACGGTATTCATTGGAAACCTCCCCGTCAGCGTCTTGGGCCGTAGCTGGCCTCGCGATTATCCACGATGTGCCAGCGTTCAGTTCATTAAACGGGGGTCAAGCACACGGAATGGAGCCCTCAAGTGGGCCGTGCTCACTGGTGTCCTTGAGCACCCTATCCATATTGGAGGCCACGACACCCCCACTTTCGTAATTCTCGCACCACCAGCTGTGCGGTGCTGAATCCTTACCATCTAGCAGTGAGGGGACAATGTCCCACAGTGTCTGCCAGTAGTCCGGAGGCGTGTCTCTCAAGATTTGCTTTTGAGCCTCAGTGAGGTTGACGCCCGCAACGGACCTGAGCCTCTTCCTGATGCTGGCGTCGTGCTGGCGCCTGAATTTTTCATATAAGAGGGCGAAGTCTGGCAAGAACTTCGGCCGGTCTTCTTCCATGGTATCCGTGTACGAGGGCAGTGTACCAAGGGAAAGGCGAGAGGAATCGCTATGGTCCATCTCGTCCTCAAATATCACAGTGGGCACCTGAACTACGGCCTCAGGCTGACCTTCGCCGGCTGCTGCTCGTTCTTCCAGCTCTGGAAAATGCTGGCTCACACGTGCTCTCTGAGTACGTCTCTCGGCTCGCTGTTGCTTCTGGAGGTCTGAAGTTGACTCCGTCGCTAATTGTTCACTGGTGGGGAGATGTCAATACCAAGGTGAAAGCCCTTTTTACTCCACATCTTTCAGCTTGCCAGTACGGAAATTCCGTTCCTGGCTTCACCTTCTAGTGCTTCGCTCTAAGAAGCAGTCACTGTACAGCTAATTCCACTCATATCTGATGCAGTGAACTCCGTAAATAATGAGACTCCTGCTTCACTCCGCACCTTCAGGTGTACCAGTACGGATTAACCCGTTCCTGGCTTTACCATTCAGCACTTCGCTCAACCAGGGCATTGTCTCCCAGAATGGTCCAACACTCTATCATTAACACTGTCGCTGTGTCTCAATTGGCTGTTGTAATGAACACTGAGACTCCTGCTTCGCTCCACACCTTCAGGTGTACCAGTACGGATGAATCCGTTCCTGGCTTTACCATCCAATGCTTCGCTCCACTAGGGCACTGTCTCCCAGGATAGTCCATAACTCCATAATTAACACTGTCGCTGTGTCTCAAATGGCTGTCGAACCTCCAATGTCGCAACAGCTTGCTTCACTCAGTCTCTCCAAGCTTACCAGTACGGGGGTCCCGTTCCTGGCCTCACCCTTCAAGGACTTCGCTCAGCAAGACTGCTTCATCACAGTCACGTGCAATTACAGACGTCATGTCTGTAATGAAGCCCATTTTTGTTTTGTGAAAGACTGCAGAATACAGTTCTGACGCTCGTCGTCAAATACAACTTCAAGAAGAGAACAACTTCACACACAAAAGAATATCATAAATCATAAATTACTGTATCATGTAACACTGCTGTTTTCGCGGTCTGTGCAAGAACTCTCTCGATGAACTTACTGTTACGAAGGCAAAACAAAAATGAGCGTCTGCTCTAACTTGGCAACGCCGCCCTCGATATGCTACAATCGCTACCTCCAGAGATAAGGTAACACCCAACCGTATTTCCGTACACTGTCACCAACGCTATCTCGCTGCTATGACTACTCGTTATATCGCGCTTGCGTATCGTACTGCGCGCGTCATACGTTCGTCACAAGGACTACTGTCCCAGGTGTCACAACCCGGCTGTGGTACACGACAAGCCGTGGTTTGTGACAACTAGCATGCTACTTGTGTATGCGTACGAGTACGCTGTCTGCGAGATCCTGACACCTTCTCAACACTCAACCATGAATATCTCAAGTCTATCGTAAGGGTCCGGTGGATGTTTCTCGTAGTTCGTAATACCGTGTCGAATTGTGCTCTTGGAATATAGGACGCTAGGGCGCCCATTGTTGTGATTACTAGCATGCTACTTGGGTACGCGCACTCGAGTATCTTGACTCTGAGGTTTTGGGACCTTCTCAACACTCAACCGTGCACCTCAAGTCTCTCGAAGGGCCCCGTGGGTGTTTCTCGTAGTTCGTAATACCATATTGAAGCATGCACGTGCAATATAGGACGCTAGGGCGCCCATTGTTGTGATTGCTAGCGTGCTACTTATCTACACGTATTAGTGCACATTTATACCTTCTCAACACACGTCACCCAAGGTACATCGAGCCGCGCGCGCGATATCGAGATCGATCGATATCGATGAACCGTATTTTTCCTGATGATTAATAGCTCATAGTTAACATACGAGAATATATGAAAATGTATTTTTACTATTTTTACTATTTTTTATTTTGCGATTTTCGATTAGTATTATGGGCAATACTATACGAGGCCAGTTAGTCTTTCCCAAAATACTAACGACGAAACAACAGAGAATAACGCGAGGGTGGCGTCGCGATAAATGTACGCGACTGCAGTGGCACTGTCATCGTTAGCGTCTGGCGATCGTGAGATCGGAAGTTCGTCTGTGTCGCCCGTTGGGATTCGCGCTTTGCTGTTGCTGCTGCTGATTAAGTAAGTAAGTAAGTAAGTAAGTAAGGTAAGGTAATTTGGTCCGGTTCCAAATCATAAGGAGCAGAGGTTTGCACATACGATCTTGGCATCCACAGAATTGTTTTAGACGATTGTTACCCTGTTGGTCGACTTGTCGCGACGTAAGATAATTAATTAATATCAAATGTATGCCGATCATGATTTATATTATTGGTCCAATACTTGTTTTTTTGGACAAATCGATAGTGTGGGCACAGTATACCTGGACGGTACATTCAGGTGTGTAGTATCGAGAACCTCTTGAATGCTTCGATGTGATAAACTGTAATGAACATTGAAGATATTTTCACTAAAACCTACAACCCGGTTCAGTCATCTGTGCGTGAACTTCAGTACTACTGCAACTAGTCGCTATCTCAGAATGATGGACACTGTGATCTCACTTACTCATAACCAGTACTACCGGTCAGAGCTGCGGTCTGGTCAGATTTCGCAGCACCGCCTCCCTACTGAAGATGTGGTCGGACCGGCAGAGCACAAAGTTAGGTGGGTGTACAGAGATATCCAGAAGGGATGTTGGAGCAGTAAACTGTTGCCAGGGTAGCCTGTTGTGCTATTATGATGATAACATGGACGGTTCAAACTGTCGAATAAAACAACCACGGTTGCCCAAAATAAAACTGGCAAGCTACAACAGCAAACAAATGAGTGCAAGGAAATTGACGGAGAAAGCTGAAATCTGAAAATATAATGAACACCGTCAAAAGAAGTACTGTAAAGCCCATTGAAGATCTCAGTGTTGTTGTCAGAAAAGTAATCGTTGTGCACCGGCCCGCCTACCAGTGCACATCCAGAACAGCTACGACGCCCCCATGGTGGCCACACCCCCATATACTCCGAAGCCTGTGCAGATGCACCATTCGAAGCTGAAGCCTGCAGGGCTGGCAGCCACCGCTGAACTAACCATCTGCAAATCCCTTTTCCTGCACCACGGGGCTCAGTGAGTCAATCCCTGGGCACAGGCGCAAAACTGCCTAATACACATCATCGGGGTCTCAGAGATGATGGAGTTGCTGTCGTTGTTGTCGATCACAACCCCACCGTAGCCAGCTGATGCTGCCCCCACGATACCGAAACAATGAATCTCTATTGCGTCAATTTACCTAATTAAATGGCACATCCTTAGATGGTCACGCCGCTAGGTTACTTGTAAAATTTTTGACAGGATGCATGATGAAATGTGAACTACCTGACGACATTTGGGTTCGCGTATTAGGGGGAAACTTAGGGTTACATGTGTAGCTGACATATATTTCGATCTACATGTCCCCGTGCGAGGGAAGAGCGAGCTACGGTACCTTGCAGTCAATTTCGCTTTTAGATGTATTTGGTGTTAAAGCTCCCGCAAAACACTTGGCGGCATATACGTTTGCATGAGGCGTGCACACTGTGAAACCCTGCCGGAGGGTATGATAGTAGGTATATGACATTGAGTACAATCCTTAATAATGCGCTGAGCGGCGCATCTCTGTCAAATCACTTTACTTTACGATTTGGTGAAAGTGAACCATTGTGGCGTTGTTGATTTCCTTCATTTGCCGTATTATATGCATTTGCACATACCATGAGCGCGTGCAATATCACTGTTGTTGTGGGACAGAGACTAGCAAAACCATCATGTGGAAGGTGGTACATGTTATTATGTACCGTTTGACGCAGTTGCATTACGGCGCCATCGAGGAATAAATATATTGCGGATACAAGTGTAACCAAAGCAAATACTCTGCATGTCTATCTTATATACTAATACATATGTAACCTGTTCCTTGGTACATGTCACACTCCCATTTTGTACAACGATATTGTTGACTGTTCTCTCGTTTTGGTCGTCCGCATAGCGCTCTCCACACCCTCGCCTCCCTGGAGGCGACAGTGGAATTCAGGCTCCCCATTTGCATCAACCCCATTCTCATACGAGGACTTCAGGCGCTGGCCTGGAATGAATGAAGGCACTGGCATCAATGCGGTGCTTGCCCGCCAAGGCTAGGACAACGTAAGTTTTCTCTTCCAGGTGATTGGCCGATACTCGCTTAGAGGTGAAGTTGTTCAGGCTAAACGACAGCAAGCACAGAGCACAGAGTATGTGCAGGAGGCTAAGTAATTAAGATAGCCGAAATCCCGGTTTTAAAATAACATTTGTATGTTATCGTATCATTTACACCACACATGGATTGAGTTGGTCAAAGAAATAATGGGTTTCTATTATGCGGTTATGGTTATGGAAATTTATCCACGATGTAATGGGATCCGACACCTGGTGTAACACATCGCCACTGCATGTACACTAGCACCGGCACCCACATTCACGTGCCCTGGCGCACGGAGATGGGTTTCGTCTATCCACCCACACGGCAATGACAACGTGAGCGCCTACAGAAATGGATTTCTTCTGTCTGCCCCGACGACGGAACTTGTGTATGACGTCTAAGCAAACATGCATCAGCAGGCTCTTGATTCTGGTGATGGCTGGACGCCGATGACAGCATTTCACTGTGTGCTGTATCCAGCAAGTCGGAGGTGGTGCAAGATATTTCTGCATTTTGACATCACAACAAGGTACAGTACTCAACTCTCTAATGGTATCCCTCACAGGCAGAAAAAAACACCCTTTGTGCAAAGATTACTACATTAAGAATACTAATGACAGTCAGCATTTATTTTCCTAATTGACTTCATATAACTATATATTCACGGTATGTACATTTATTTACAACCACACTTTTGTACAACGGATCCTCCAAGAAGCCTTATTCTGGTAGCATTTCGCCAACACCTTCTTCAGCCCTTGAAGAGCTGCTGCTGCTGAGAGAAAGGATACACCAAAGGTCTTGGCATCGGAGTCCTTCTTGTGCTCGGTTGCCACTATCTATAGATATTCTTTTGTACAACTACTAGTATTCACGGTATTCACATTTATTTACAACTGCTTTTGACATATATCGTACAAGGGTGACTTCAGGAACCTTTCTCTAGTTGCCTTCCGTCAACACTTTCTTCGGCAGGGCTTGGACAGCTGTAGGTGTTGGCGGGAAAGATACTTGAGAAATCTGGGAATCAGAAGCCATCATATATGCAGTTGCCGCCATCCATTGATGTAGTATCATTGCATTGAACCGCGCTTGAGCCTGCACATGAGCTGCTATCTTAGCTCAAATTGTTCGTAGAAGGACGTACAACCAGAATTGTTCGTACAAGGGCGTATCAGCACAACTGAGGCAAACATTTTACAGAGGAAACTCGCACCTGCTCCTGTTCTTCGCTCAAGGTTGCCGGAACTGACTCAGGTCTCACAGCAGTAAAGTACTTGTTGATGGACTCGCACACTGGTCGATTGAAGCCCCCTGTAGCCTGATCGTAAAGAACGTTGCGCGTTGACGACTTACTGACGAAGCCCTTCCCGCGATTTGTCACCTCCTCGGCAACGTTCTCCTTCATGTTCTCGCCGCCTCCCGTATTAAGGGAGCCTTGCGGTGCAGAAGTTCCAGCCACAACATTTTGAAGCTGTGCTGCGACTGGCGTACAGCCGCTATTTGAATAGGGGCGAAAGCCTTGAGCAGTATCCGGCTCACCAGACGGCGAAGAGGGCGTCTCCCGTTTCTGACCTAGAGGTGAAGGGGTGCATGGTTGCGTGTCCCATACTTTCTGCGTAACAAATAAAGCACAGAGAACATTAAGAGAAAAGCTTCCTCCAACGCTTTATGTAAAGTGCACGTCTTTCGACGGCGGCAGATTCACCAAAGAGGCGGGCTCTGTGCAAAGTGCACTTGTTTACACGGCGGCAGATCCAGCAAAGAAACCGGGGCGCAACTGTGTCACGTCGTCGCACCTGACTGTTGAGGTTTGACGTGGGAGAACGTCCCGGAGTTCCTCCACAAAGTTCCAACATCCAACGCGGGGGACGGATGCAATTGTAGACTCCGAGTGGCTGGTGTGGTTGAGTCTTGCTTGGAGTATTAACAACCTCGTTAGCGCGCACAGGAGAAGGTTGATCCGCGCACGGCTCTTGGGGAACCGGAATTGCTGAGTGTGGAATGTGGACAGTGAGTCCTGCGTTGTCAGAACAACTCCATCTTAACACGGCGATGTGCTGACCGTGAAGAATTCAACACCCTCATCGTGACAGGGCTCTTGTAGACGAGAGGCAGAGCACCTATGAAGCGGCTATGTAAAAGAGCAGATACCTTTAGGAGTCTCAGGGGCAACGGCGTCATCTTCCGTTGTCATCCGCGCGTCCGAGCCCTCTGGCAGTTGTTCGTCTTCCTCATTATTCGGACGTGTTCTAATACGCTTGCTTGGGGCTTCCTCGTCATCCGACAGGTCAGCGGGGAGACCGCGCTTCTTGCGCAGCTTGCTATTCCAGTGGTTTTTAATGCAGTTGTCGGTTCTGCACCCGTGCAGGAGGTCGGGTCAGAACGGAAACGCTAACAATGTAAGAACAGCGGCAAATGCCTACACTGGAAACGCCGAAATACCTTCCAGGCAGGAGCTTTGAGATAGCAGCCCACTTATTTCCGAGTTCGGCCTGGGCTTGAATAACCTGGAGGATAAAAAAAGTCAGCAAGCGCCATACCCATCACCAAACCCATCACCAAATTTTTCTTTCTCAAAGGTGTTCGAGAAAGAAACGTCTTGGATATGGACAGGGCATACCACTTTGTCCTCCTCTTCGGTAAAGGGCTTCTTGTTCAGGTTGGGGTCCAGTTGGTTGAACCATCTGCTCCAGCGAACAATACCGCTTCACGTTAATGCTGCTGTAGTGACCGAAAATAATTCTTTATACAGGATTTTTGTGAGCAGCCCTCACCTCAGTCTGCAACTTTTACCGTTACGCTTCGGGTTGCTGCAAAGTGCCTGCCATTTTGAGAGCTCCCACTGAGTCGGTCATATATTGAAAATAGTTCTCGCCTAGCCTCCGAATACTCTCAATGCCTTATATGCGAAGGTACTGCAATGCTCACCTCGGCAATCTGCGACCAGTTACGTGGCCCATTCTTTTGAACCAACGCGGTCAGAACACCGTCCTCCTGCGCAAAGAGGGGAAACGCTAAGGTACATATACAACGCATATATAAGACACGCTCGTGGAGACAAAGTCACATTTTTTCCTGTTTTCCCCTCTCAGCACTTCGCAGGTTTTGAAGCTTGCAAGGATGCAATATTCTCTATACCTCTGGGGTCCAGGTGATCCGGGTGCGTGGTCCTTCGTCTCTTGGGTCGTCACAGGTTGGCGAATCCATGATTTGCACCTTGAAGTACTGAAAAGGAAGGATACTTTAAAATAATTCAATACTATGATTACACGCCAAGTTTATTCACGTGTAAGTATGTCAGTTGTCGGCGGGCTCTTGTAGTTAAAAAGTGAGGTGCTTCCGTTGTAAGGTGGTTTCACCTTGAGGGTGTTTTCATGTGAACAGAGAACCAAGACCAAAATTCGTGAAGTTTGGAAGAGAGCAGATCGAAATATGTCCGTAAATCTGAACCGCCGATTTGTGATGCGACTGGAACATCGAAACGCTCCGAAAAATGCTTGGCGGGAGACGAATTTGCTCAGCCAATTGCAGGCGCCTGTCGTGTCATCGATTTTGAATGAGTCATTTCGGGTAAAAAGGTCGGTAATTTCTTGAACGGCACTTTTTTTGAATGAACCAACCAAAACACACAGTGAGATTTGACCGGCTTTGAATTCCCTCGGAATTTGAATTGACGTAAAGTTCGGTAACGTTGTTCGGTGTTTCAGTTATGAAAAGAGCAATAATTTTTGGCGGTCAATCCCTCCTCTACTTCATTATTTGGTAGAGCCCAGATGACTAGATCGGATAAAGGAGAACGTCTTTTCTCCATCGCATGGATCGGGTAAAGTCGTTTCGTGCAACCCAGGCCACAGCTACACCGCGGACCAAGCCGACACTGATAAACGTGGTTCGCGGTTTCAGTTACAAGGAAGTCAAATGTCTGGCGGTCAATGCCTGTTCTATTGGTAGGCTATTGATAGATGATGACTAGATCAGATCGGCGGTAATAACGACATTCTCGGTCTACGGATAGCATTTTAAAGCATACAAGTTGAAGTTCAAGTGTCATTCTCACAGTCTCAGGGCGAACTCGATGATGAGAGTCACATGACTGATGACGCACAGTCACACACTCGACTGCTGTCGATTCTCAGAGCGATGCATGAGATGAAGGCGTAGCTCTTTTTTATATTTTGTATTTATAGCTGCCTATCGATCTACCGGATACCGTTCGTGCAACCAACGCCACACGACAGACTCATCGCCATTCGCCAAGACCATCGCCGATCGCATGGGATGCGGATGCGGTCCATGCGGATGCAGTGTTGAGGTCTTGTGGAGAACAGACATAAGGTATTTTTCGGCGCATCCTCGCCGTTAGTTGCTTTAAATCGCCGACCGCTCGACCAAATCTTCCACACCACTGTGCGGATGGTGATGATGACGATGCCGATGGCGATGGGGCATCGCATGGTCCATGCGATGGCTCCATGCGTCCCCAGCCGCACGTCGCCGATGCCGATGGTGAATGATGAATGATCACGATGCTGCTCGGGTCGTTGACCTCGTTATTGAATTGTGGTTGTCGTCATCATTCCCGCTCCCGTTCGACTGCGATGCGACTCTCACGTTGCGTTGTGGTATCGCTATCGTCATCGTCACGTTCTCGTTGGTTTTTAAATTTCCATACAGTAACGTTTTTCCTTTTATATGAAAATAAATTAAAATAGAACACATGCACACGTGAGGCGTGACACATCATCATCAGCAGCAGCAGGCATAGGCATAGGCATCGGCAGCGGCATCGGCAATTCGGCATCGGGCAATCGGCAGCGTCGGCGTCAGACCGTCAGTCGTGGCGCGTCGCGTCGTACAGCAATTTGTCTCCAATTTTAATCCTGTAATTTACGTATAATCTATGACGGACATGACAGTGACAGAATTGACCAAGAATCTGAATGCGGCGATCGCGAGCCTTGCTTTTCCTTTAGAACCTGGTTCTTGCCGTCCAGATTTCTTGAATTCAAAACTTCAACAGCGGACCTGTCGCGAGCTATGAAGTAGTTTTTTCGCGCACTTCGCGAGGTCGAGAGTCTTCGGCCCGTTGACCATAGCCTAAAAAGGCGTCAACGGGTCGCTGTACGGTGTCCGTTTTTTGCCACGTGGCCTAGAGACGTGGAACGGGAGCTACACCGGCTGAGCGGATGATGCCGCGGCCTCTGAAAATCAGTGAAAAACAACATCATGGGAAATTCGGACACCGTAGGTAGTTTTAAAAAGGCATATATAGAGGACTTATGTATGCCTTTGACCCTCCTGCGGTGTCCGGACATGCGCTTTCCAGCATCCGGTAGGGTAGGATGCCGCCATCGGGTTTGGGTTTGCGGAGAGCGCTGAAATCTGCAGCCATTCGCGTTTCACCCGGTTGAACTTATTTGGAACTTATCGTATGCCTTGCACTATGCTTGCTTAACGGACGTTAAGCAAGCACGGTACTATGGTTGCGTCAAGGAATGTATACCATTCCTTGAGCACCGGCATTCCGGGGAGTCGCCTAGGTCACGTAGATTGTTCATCCACTCAAGTGAAATGAACAAACCTGGCAACCTATAAACTTTTTTATTGTGCGTGACACAAGCTACTTGAATACAGGTTTGTGGCTACGTTTGTTCGTGCGGGCGCGTTGTAGTGCGGATGGCTAACCTCACGTGATCATCTTCGCGCAAGGGAGGCGAAGCTGATCACGTGCAGTTGGACATGAGTTCGCACTTGAGGAGTGTATGCATATATGCACTGTGATATGCTGTATGGTATGTCGTGCAATAATATATGATAAAAAATACACCGCTGCTGCTGACCCGGGTCAACAGCAGCGGTGTATTTTGAAGTGAACGAAAGTCGAAAGTGATTAAGAAACAGTTTCAAACTGTCTCGAGCTTCCCAACACCGATTTATCTGCGTCCGATGACTGTGTACATGTAATTGTACCGTCAGATCGAAAATAATTTTATACACAGTGTCTGGCGTAATTTTCGAGTCATCGTCGTCATCGAAAATGCACTTTTGATTAGGTCATGAAATTGCTGTACGTCGCGTCGCGTCGTCACAGTCTCAGGCTCCATTCGATTGACCGGTTTATGACTTGTAGGTTGACTTCTGAACAGTGTAAATAGACTGGTCGATATATCAAGATTCCACTTGCTGTCAGGTCGAGGTGAGGTTTGACCAACATCGAAGAATTTTTCGTGGCGAGAGCATTGTGCCATATGCCACGTCATAATTAAACGATCCGTTCCATATTGGAACGTGGAACCATATTGGAATTATTCGTTTGGGGGGGGCTTCGGGCCTTTGGCTTCCGCGAAGGCGGGTGGGGGTAGGGCTTTAGGCCTTTGCCCCGCGAAAGCGGGGGCTTTGGGCTTGGCCGAAGGCCAAATGTTTTTGAAAAAGGCTTATATATAGGGCTTTTGGATCATTTTTCAAGGTGGGGGGCTTTATCTTCGGCGCCGAAAAAGGCGGGGGGCTGGCTTTGAGTCAAACCCCCAAACGTTTCCGAGCCAAATTTTTTGAAATTCAACACCCTATAATAGGGTGACGACCGTCAGATCAACATTTTTCTCTCCACCGTTGAATATTAGTTTAGTGGTGCGGCTACGATGTGCGAAATAATCGCGGCAGGCATGACAATACGATCAAAAATGTTGTAATCGAACGTTCGAACGGTTGTTTAAACATCTGCAAGGTTTCCTATGAGTTCGGTCAAAACTCGCTCCTGTTGCTGTCGGTGCAAGATTCGCTTCATTTAAGCTCGACTCGAATGCGTGTCGCGATTATGAACAAGGGACGGCAATGTAGGGGCTGGCGGGGCGTGGGGGTATTGCTGGGTGCTAAAATGGCGGTGTTACTGGATTTGGCATGCCGACAGTGTCATCGTCATCTGTGTCATCACCGATATGGCTCGACTACTATGACTTCTTCACTGTCATCAGCGCCATCTCCGATATCGACTTCGGTAGTCAGACAGTTCATAGCATCTGTCATTTCCACATCTGACACCTTAGGGGCTGTCATCACATTCTTTCGGCGGAAGCTATAACACATCGTATTATCTTGTGTATAGCTTCACAGTTTCACGGTTGACATATGCGAGCGTAGCACCCGACTTGTAGTGCTTCACTGTGTGTTTGTTTTCACAGGTTTGCGCCCACCACCGGCCTTAGGTGGTTAGTTAAAACCGCCAATTATGGCTGGCTAAAGCCTTTATAGGGGCTCGGGGCTGAAGATCGGGGCATGAGGTTCTAGAATGCACTAGTCACGAAAGGGGTAGAGTGAGAGAGAGGAAGATTTCCCGTTCGTGAGCACAATTGCTTAGGACAAAGATGGACCGGTCTAGCTAGCCGCAGTCTCCGAAGCAGCACGCGCGTCGAAACATCAAGCCTCACAACACGATCGCCACCCTCTCTTACCTTACCCTATTTCGCGGCTGTAAATTTTGAACCTTTGACCCCGCATTTGAAGCCCCTGCCCTTATTTTCTATAGATTGCTCAAGTGTAAATTTGTTTTCTCTTGGCGAGAACTTTGCAGTGTATTTTTTTTTAGAACCTTGATTACCGAACATTTTGAATTCTTGGATTTTCTTGACTAACGCTCGAGGACCGCGACTGTAAAATTTCCGGCATGGCCTCTACGCCGTATCAGCTGATGGCTCCAGCAAGATTGAGAGCGCACCCAGCTGCTGCATCTAAGAGGCAACTGCAATTTGATCAACTGGTGCCCACACCAGTCGCCGCATCGTCACAACAATCAGCAGCTGAAAAGAAGTTTGATTCTGAGTATCTCTGTTGTGGTTGAGTGTGGGGTGTTGTGAGGGATTTTGGAATAATAATGATAATATTAATAATAATAATAATAATAATAAAACATTTACGCTAGCAAAGGGGACAAAGTCCTGAGAGTGCGGTATCCCTGCAAAGCAGGCTAGTGAAAACACCAGGGGCTACTCCCTCTGCTATAGCGCGCCCACAAAGGGGCTCAACCCACTTTTCAGCAGGGTGACATCTAGAGAAAAAGCTAAGTGCTAGGCAAAAAAACTCTAGAGGATGGAGAAGCAGCCATGGCCGGGTGAGTGGAGGGGTGGCTGAATCTGAGCGGTGGGGAGGGAAGTCGAAGAATTAAGGGGGTATTTGGAGACGTTGAGGAAGGGGGTCGTGGTGGGCGGGGGAGAGGGGGGTGGAGGGGAGGGGAGGAGGGGGGACGGCCCCTCCCCTTGGGGGCACGGAACCATCTTTTATTTCAAGACTTTTGAAAATTATTGCAGGAGGGTTTGAAGAAAGTCGTTTGACTGTTGCACAACTTCTGTTTCTGTCATGGTTTTACTGCTCGAGATGTCAATTGTATGCGGGTCAGTGTTTAAGGTGGTGGTGGTGTTTAATAGAAACACGTCTCGCCTATTTTTGGTGTGTTGCCTACAAATTCTTGAAAGTTTTTTAAGGAGAGGTTTAATCTTGCCACGGGGAACATCTATCGTGTTGAGGACAGTACCAAAATGAGGAGGGAGGTATCCCATGAGTGTAAGAACTTTGGGCCATTTCACGGTGCTTATGAAGGGCTTGGAATTTGCGTTGGTGATTGTTGTGTCGTGGTGACCACCATAATAAGGCTCAACATCACTCTGATGATAGGGAGGGTCTTGAGTGGGCCATGGGCAAAGCGAAGAAGGAAGTACTTTGTCGCTTTCGTTCAGAACTTCATTCCAAATATCAGGGCTGACTCCTGTGTATTCTAGCCTCTTCTCCGTGATTCTGGACTTAGGAAGGACGTTGAGGAACCATCTGGCAATCTTTTTCTGTGTAGGCCTCCAGTCAAAGGCTGGTTGAGTAACACTGGGTGCACTGTCTATAGCTATGATAACGACATCCGAAAAGTCATCCTTATAGCATCCGCCACCTGGAAGAACGTAGGGGTCATCACCCGTCCAATAACCATGTGGGATAAATGGAATAGTGTTATGCGGGAATCTGAAAACAAGTTTAAAGCCTTTATCAAACCATCTTTTTTGGTTTTTGGGAGACAGCGGAAGAATCCATGTTCCTGAAAATCCAGGGACGGTGTTGGCCGCTTTATGTCCCATTTCCAAGGTAGTCATAACCGCCGAAGATTTGCCCTTATCCTTCCCATCAAAGGGGGGATTTCCGTAAACGATTCTGCCAATGCCTGTTATCGGGTCCACGTAGGCATCCCAAGCGAGACCATCAAAGCCGATTTTCCCATGATGGCAGAAGGGCCTGAGGGCTTTTTTCATTCTTGTGGTGGGTATGCATCTTCTCGAGTGAATTCTAGGGTGGGCATTTAGTGGGTTGGAGAAAAGTTCACAGCCGTTTTTGTCAAGGTTTCTGTCATCCACCAAAATATCTAGAGGCTTCTTCTGATTGCGTAGCAGTTTTTAGGATCTCCCGATTCAAACTTACATGCATTGAGTGCTTCATGAATATCGTGTGCCCTATTCGAGTACTCCGCAAGTGAGCATGGGACTGCTTTGTTGGAAAGGCGGCACCCTGCCAAGCCAAAAGTTTCCAAAACTCTTTCTTTTGGACATATTGGAGTTCGGGATTTTGGATTTGAGATGTGGGTGAGGCATTGGAGGGCAAGTTTTTTAAATATATTCACGAAGAGGTTCGGCACCCTGTTAGGTGATACCGTTCCAGCAGAACAAAACAACACTTTGCAATTGGGCATTCACTGCGGCTCGCGTGTCGTGCGCCCAGGTCGCGGCACGAGCGGCTCCTGCGGTGAATGCCCCCAACCTGCCACAAGGCCGAGTTGGTGCCCTTCGAGCAGCCAAGCACGAGTTCACGTCGAAAATTATGAAAGAAACTGCGGGCAAAGGCGTGCTTCGAGCACACGCATGGCAAAAAGGCATGGGTCAGGTGTCCAGACCCGAGCTGGCGCGTCGCCAACCATGAATTCCCACAACCTGTCATACAGGCCCGTCGGGGAATTCACCGCTGCCAACGCCCACATGGGTCGAATTCACAAATACAAACACAATAAAAACTGAAGGAAAAACATTCGGCTGCAATGCTGTCAAAAGGTTGCAGTCAGGTGTTTGGACTCGAACTGGCGCGCCGTAAGCCGTGAATTCCCACAACCTGTCACACAGGTCCGTTCGGGGAATTCAACGTTGCCACAGCCTGCGCAGGTCGAATTCGCAAAAATAAACATCATACGAACTGTGGGGAAAACATGAGTTCGGCTACAACCTCGTCAAACAGCAAAAGTCAGGTGTCACGGCTCGAGTTAGCGCGGCTACGGTTGTGCATTCCCAAACGCCGGTCACATACGCCGGTTTGAGCATATTCGGCAAGCAAGCCCTGCGAGGTTCGAATTCGCATAGCAAATGGTGCAAAATATGGCACAAAAAGGCCGGGCGCATCGTGCACACACGTGAATACCGCTGAGAGTGCCTGTAACGGTTCGCCGTCGCGGGTGTGAATTTATGACAAACGCAGCTTCGGGCTATCTCTCCGCTAGGCGCTCAACGGGAAAAATGCGCCTCAGGTCTGTGGGAATTCACGAGCGTGTTCTGAATTCGCGAACGTTTTCGGACAGCTGCGGATCTCCACCGCTGCGGAACGGCGATATGCGTGTATATTGCTGTGCTACGTAAAACATGTCAGGCGGCAACGCGCTTCTGCCGCGCCTGCTCGTAGATTCGCAAAACGGGCGCGGGCCTAACTTGCACTCGCAGACTGTAGATTCAGGCTCAGATGGAAGCATGAAAAGCAGAAAGGCAAACGAGCAACACAGGGGGCAATTCACAGATAAAGCAAACACCCCGGCACGACTTCGCACACACATCAGAGTGGCGTGCCGGCACTCTGGGGATCCGAACCAGACTCTTACAAACTGCTAGTGACAAAGCTCTCATGTGGATTCGAAGCATATGTATGTATATATCACATTTAATACTAGGCCACAAGAGGCAAATATCACTGTCCCGCAGAATGGTTTTGAAAGGTTCGGATCTCACTTTTCGAAAGCAGGAGCTAGCTAAATACTCAAGCGAGCATAGTGGAAGTCCGTGAATGCCATTGTCGTTTCGGATGCCCTGTGACCATTGGTTCCCAGTGACAGCGGCGTTTGGTGTCAACGCGCGCTTGCGTTTGCCCTGTCATGCATCGCCGAGACGTCATGTGTGGTCGTGTCGTGATGTCACTTCGCGTGATGTCGTGCTTGACGCTCTGCGGTGCTCGCGGATCGGCACGGGCTGGTCGCGGCGACGTCGATGTAGCGCTTGGCGAGGCGTCGTGCATGATTTATACTGGGAGGGAGATCTGAGCTGGAGGGTGAACGTGATATGCTCCGGGCGCTCGAGCGGACAATGAACTGGGGTAGGACCGTGACTGAGGGGGGAATGACAATTACTGAAAAAGGGGGTCATGGTTGGGGCGTTTGCTGTCGGCTGAGACGGGCGCGATGGGGGCAAATGCGGTGGGGTCTGACATGGGCTGCGGTAGCGTGACTAAATATGGGGGGCCTGACAGGCCCTTCAGGGGTGCTCGAGGGACCCCTTCTAAGCGTGTTTGATGTTGTGACAGCTGTCGCGATTATGAACAAGGGACGGCAATGTAGGGGCTGGCGGGGCGTGGGGATATTGCTGGGTGCTAAAATGGCGGTGTATCTCTGTTGTGGTTGAGTGTGGGGTGTTGTGAGGGATTTTGGGTTTGAGATGTGGGTGCGGCATTGGAGGGCAAGTTTCTAAATATATTCCCCCCCCCAGCTGATGGCGTATGGATAGGGAGACATCAGCTGGCAAGACAAGAAGTGGGTGTGGCGTGGCGATATGAGCGTGATTGTTGATGCTGACGTGTGATTGCGGCTGCGGGTGCGTGGATTTCGTAGTTGATGGCTGAACGGCTGTGGTGGTGGCGTGTTGATATCGTAGTCGGGCAATGAAATGGTCGCGGTCGCGGGGCGTGTTGATCTCGTGGTTCTGGTCGAAAGGGCGTGGCCGCGGGCGTGTTGATCTCGTAGTTCGCTCATTGAGCGTGGCCGTGGCCGCGGGCGTGTTGATCTCATAGTTCGCTATTTCCAGCGGCCGCGTCGCGGGCGTGTTGATCCCGTAGTTCGGTCGAGCGGCCGCGGCCGTGGCGTGCTTGATCTCGTGTTGATGGCTGAACGTCTGCTGTTGCGCCTGCGGGCGTGTCGACTTTGTAGCTGATGGTTGACCGTCGGCGGCTGCGGGCGTGCCGATCTCATAGTTGATGGCTGACCGTTTGCGGCCGCGGGCGTGTTGATCTCGTAGTTGATGGCTGGCCGTCTGCGGCTGCGGGCGTGGTGAACCTGGATGGATGGCTGAGCGGGGGTTCTCCTTCGGGCGTGTTGACCTCGTAGTTGATGGTTGAACGGATGCGGCTATGGGCGTGTTGACCTCGTAGTTGCCGGTTGGACGGCCGTTGTGTGGTGGTGTGTTGGCCTCGTAGTTGATGGCTGAGTGGATGCGGCATTGGTGCGCGTTGATCTCGTAGTTGATTGTAGAACGGCTGTGGTGGTGGCGTGTTAACCTCGCAGTTGACGGGTGACCGGCTGTGGTGGTGGGGTGTTGACCTCGTAGTTGATGGCTGAGCGGATGCGGCTGGGGGCGTGCTGATTTCGTAGTTGATGGTTGGAAGGCTGTGGTGTGGTGGCGTGTTGACCTCGTAGTTGATGGCTTACATAGTGGATGCGGCAATGGTGTGCGTTGATCTCGTAGTTGATGGCTGAATGCATGCGGCTGTGGGGGTGCTGACCTCGTAGTTGACGATTGAATGGCTGTGGTGGTGGGGCGTTGACCTAGTAGTTGATGGCCGAGTGGGTGCGGTAGTGGTGTGCGTTGATCTCGTAGTTGATGGCTGAACGGATGCGGCTGCGGGCGTGTTGACCTTGTAGTTGATGGTCGACGGCGGGTGTGGTGTGGTGTATTGATCTCGTAAGTTGATGGTTGACAATTGCATGGTCAGCGGGCGTGTTGATCTCGTAGTTGATGGCCGAGGTCCGGTCGCGGGCGTGTTGAGACCTGTGGAAATGGCCTGAAGGTACTGCATATGAGAGCCGACAATTTTCAGCGGTAGAGCAGAATTACCATACCGGAGAGCGAGAACGCGTGCTCTACATCATCACTGCAGATGGACGTGGGAGATTATTTTTGATTTTTACGGAGTTCAAGCTTGGAAGGTGATCACCGCCCATTAGAGTGGTTAATGGGAAGCATCTCTTTTGTGTCGCGAGGTCCTTTTATTTGTCGTGTCGCAAAAAGATTCGTTTATATTAACGACGCTTCGCAGCTTTTTCAGAAATATGCTGTTTTTCATTTCGTTTCCCTTAAAGGAGCGAAACAGGTTTCCTGGAAAAAAGTGACATCAACAGGCCACACCGCAGGAGCTGTCCCTCAAAAATTATGCCGTTGGAAATTTTCCAAAAACTTTCTGCCCATGTCAGCAGTCCTACCCCGGATTGTGTCGAGCGCTCGCGCTTTACCGGCCAATCATGATACGATAGCATCTGAGGGATACCGACCTCAGCATCAGCAGTCCTACCCCGGATTGTCTCGACCGATCGCGATCGCTCGTAGCCGACAACGAGAGTTTAACAATTCACAATTATACCACAAAGATATGCGGAATTTCCAATTATGAATTTGTCGCAACACTACCACTTTCATACGAGGAAAACAGAATCCGCTTGCATTATATTGCTAAGACCGCTGAACTGAGCGCCCCGTAAGTCACTCTTCAGCGACCGTTGTGTTTGGAATAATCCCGTCTACCAAACACAACGTAACTTTGCATATGCATTCTAAAGTATGTTAGGAACCTCATATTTCTTGCGCGCGCAAGATCCGTTCAGATTCTAGGAGTCTGGACGCGGCGCGTTAGAGGGGTGGATGATTTTGTCATTCGTCGAGTCCGCTGACTCGACTCACGCGCAGCAGCGACGCATAATGCACAGCATGGCTTTATCACGCATATCTCATATGCATATACAACATATTTTGAGCATCTGACACTGCACTGACAGCTCTGGCGGAAACGCGGATGTCATTTGCGTCCACGTTTCCGCTAGGATTTCTTCCCTCATTCGCGCGCTCGCTTGCAAGCGAGCATGCGCATCGCGTGAGGGAATTGTTTGCAAAAATAGCACCTGGTGTGTGTTATCTTTCCGAAATAAATTGGACAGACTCGTCAGTCAACCATACATCTCACTGTAGGCTGGCGCGTTCATCCGGGTATAGCGAACGGAATTTTGAGTTTCTAAAACCCCCAATAGTTGCGATTGCGGGTATCATTCTACGTGATGCGCGTATCGATAAACTTAGTAGGAATATGTGATAATATTCAATAGGAAATTCTTGCTTAGATTAATACATGATCTTAAGAAGTAATCTTGTTTTGGCTCGACAGGGGCACACTGCGGGGGAAACGTTCCGTGTTATTCTTAAAATTGCATATTTAACAAATGACATTTGAACACTCACCACTGCAAAAACGGACAGATTTTGCAAAAACGGTCACGATTCTGCAAAAGCCGACACTGGAAAACTCTCGAGCGTGTTTGACCTCATCATTATGCCATGACACCATTCGGGTGTCATCGTCATCGTCATCGATTATGGGGTGGGGATGGGGTCCGATTCTCTTTCTGTGTGGCGATTTTATTGAAAGGAATTTTCGCGAATTAATTCCTCCGTTCAACACGACACCCTGAATGCAATTAAAATAATCGTTTGTCCGATTTGTTTTTCATAATTTGTTATCCTTGCTATTCCTGTCCATACAAATTTGGTCATCTGAAAATTTTCTGTGAATTTTGTGGATTTCTGCGAATTTTCACGACAGAAATGAGCGTTGCGCTCATGTTTGTCGCAGGTGCGACAGAAATGAGCGCAACGCTCATTTATGTCGCACGGTATAATTGCAGTTTTGTCGCACGGTGCGACAAATAAAATAACCTTGCGACAAAAATGAAGTGCTACCGGTTAATGGAGCCGGGGCGTGAGCTATCTCGGCGACAGGCGAGATGGTACATGGACTTGGTGGAGGTGGGTGTTCCCCGTATGGAATATGTGAAGGGGGCTCTGTTGCTGGTACCTGACGCCTTGTCTCGCCGACCTGACTATGTGGCTAAGTCGCCACGAGAGGGGTTGAAGGAGGCGGGGGTACTGGACGACAAATCCGATTTACCCAAGACTTCGCTCGCTGCGATGGACACCTCCCACATCTTCGAAGAGGGGTCCTCGAAGAGCTATCCTGCGTGACATGCAGAGCAGCAGGCTTATCTTCACGCGGTGGACACTTTGCAGATAGCGGAGAAAACTTTGGAGGCTACCCTGGCCTTTAAAAGTCGGGGAGAGTATCTGAGAACCAAGACGCTGGACAAGCGCATCACTTCTAAAGTGAAGGGGGTATCAGATAAAGTCGCGGAGGTGAGCAGTCGCACCGAGGACACTCAGACGACTCAGCAGAAGTCGGGTGGACTGGAACGCACATTGAGGAGGAGTTCCCGCTCCCAAGTGTTGCGAGCGAAGGAGGATGTAGAAACTCCTTTGCGGGATGCCGCCTCAGAACGAGGCGAAGTGAACACCAAAGTGCCCAAGCAGGGTGACCCGCAGGACAGGCGTTCTGTGCCTCCCGCCCTGAAAGGGGATGCGGAGGAGGACCAGTGCTCGGAAGCACAGGAACTATCTGCAGAAGCTCCACTGCCATCACAGAGGCAGCCAAGGAAGTCTGTACGATTCCAGGCAGTTGGCTGGCACGGTATGCGTGTGCGGCAGGAGGTATTTGACCGTATCCAGGCTAAATATGGCAACTTCGACGTCGACGCCTGCTGCGATGAGCATGGCAATAATCGGCGTGTCAAGCGGTTCTGGCACAACTGCTTACAGGAGAAGTGGAGAGGGTTACATGTGTGGTGCGAACCCTCGTTCTCAGACAAACACTTGACAGTGGAGGCCTTGCTGCGTAAATACGTGCAGGAGTGGCGATGTGATCCCGAGAACACTTCTGCAGTGATTCTGCTGCCTGATATTCAGTCCAGAATGCCGCAGTGGAGATCCCTGTTCAGGCGAGCAGGAATGCGTATTGAGGAGGTGATTCCCACACATGATGCGCAAGGTGAACCAGTGCAATTGATGGAGGGTTCCAATGGGAAACATGTGGATTTACAGCAGCCTATGCTGGTGGTGTATGCGCCTCCATCGAAGCAGCGGGTACAAAGAGTACGTCAACCAAGAGAACGAGTACCTATAATACACGCAGGCAAAGCAGCCAAGTTGCGTGACTCTCAGGAAGGAGCGTCTGATGCTGCTTTCTTGGAGGCCTTGAAGTCCGAATATGCTAGAGATGGACCTCTCAATGAGCTACGCACTAAGGTAAAGTGTGCTCCTCACAGCCGCACCAAAGAATTCTGTCTGGTGGGTGAAGTACTGTGGAGAACTGCATCGGGAAGATTTCAGTTGGTGCTGGGAGAGGACTCTCCGCTGAGAGAGATTATTATGCGCGAAGCGCATGAGTCAGCGACAGCTGGCCATACTGGCCGAGATAAAACGCTGGAGCGTGTTCTGCGAAGGTTCTGGTGGAGGAATGCACACCAAGATGTGGGAGAATGGGTTGCCTCCTGTTCAGTTTGTCAGGCGGTGAAGCCCAGATCATCTTTCCCAGATGGATTGTTGAACCCGCATTCTATTCCAACTCGGGTATGGCAGGGTGTGGGAGTGGATTTCGTCACAGGCCTACCTTTAACTGAGCAAGGCAATGACGCATTTGTAGCATTTACATGCAAACTGTCTAAAATGGTACATGTGGTTCCTATGAATTTTGGGGACAGCTCTGCTGCTACAGTGGCACGTATCTACTTTGACACGGTGTGGAGACAACATGGAGCTCCGATGAAAATAGTCAGTGACCGTGATCCACGCTTCCAGGATACCTTCTGGAAGGAGTTGATGAGATTGATGGGTGTGAAGGTGGCGATGACTACGCCCTACAACCCTCGCTCTGATGGTCAAGCAGAGCACACTAACAGGGTGGTGAAGGACATGTTGAGATCGTTTGTGGAGGACAATCCGGAGTCCTGGGACTTATACGCTACAAACGTAGAGTTCGCAATCAACGATTCGCGTAATGATGTTACAGGCTTCACCCCATTTGAATTATGTTGTGGTGTGTCGCCCATGTCGCAGCTTGACATCTTCTTGGAGGCCGCTCAGTTACACAGCGGGCGACGAAAAGGAGGGGTGGGGACTGCACATGAATGGGCGTCGAGATTTTCGTCGCAGTTGCGGGACGCACGCAGCAAACTTGAGCTAGCACAACGCAGGCAGCGGGACGCTTTTGATCAGCGACACACGCAGCGGGAGTATGCGGTAGGTGACTTGGTCTGGATTGAGGCTAAACATCTTACAGAGAAGTTGATGGACAGAGCCTTGTGCCGCAAGCTGAGCAAGCGGTGGCATGGTCCAGTTGCAGTTACGGAACGCTTTTACAGCGATCTGCAGGCGGAGATGCCTGAGGCAGACAGAGGGGCACCAGTGGCGTATAGACTGAAATTGCCCCCACATTGGAGAGTGCATGACGTGTTCGCGCAGCACAGATTGAAACCCTACACAGGTGGAGAGGACACTTTCGCTCTGCGACAGCAAACAGTGACACCCGAAGCAGTGATGGTGGACGGACAGAAGGAGGCTCATGTAGAGAAAATCCTGAGCCGACGCGTACGCGTGAGCAGGGGCAAGGAAATAGAGGAATGGAAGGTGCGATGGACCGGGTTCTCTAAAGCCCATGATCAGTGGAGAACGCGTGATAAGTTAGAGCGCGGCGCCCCATTACAACAGTTGCGGGATTTTGAAGAGAGACGCCTAGCAATGGAGCAGCAGGTCAGAGATTCAGCTGCGCGGAGAAGAGAACATCGACGACATCAGAATGCTGCGTTAATGCTGACAACGGGCAGAGGGACATTAGTGCAGCAATTATCAGCGCAATTCTGGGGTATATCTAACAGCTCTGCGAGTGCGTGTCTTCCATGGGAGGAACAACACTTTACCGATTCTGGAGAAGTGGCGTATGTGACTGAGTTATCGCCAGTTTCATTAAAACCTATCAGAATACTGGTACTCTTCAGTGGCACTGGCTCAGTTCAAAGATCCTTCTCAGAATGCTTCCCTCGGGCACAGACAGTATCTTTAGATTCTGATAAGTTCTGGCGATCTACGCATGTCACCAGAATTGAAGATTGGGAATATTGGAGCTATTACCCTCCTGGATATTTTGATGTAATATGGGCGAGTCCACCGTGTACCCAATATAGTCAAGCGCGAACTACTGGAGGACCACCAGATTTAATATCTGCAGATGCTTGTGTAGAACGCACCCTTGATATCATCGAATATCTCAGACCGCGCTATTGGTTTCTGGAAAATCCAAAAGGGCGATATCCCAATGCTTTGCGATTCAGACCTGTAGTGGATCAATTACCTACCCCCTTGTTTTGCTCATATTGTATGTACGGGGAGAAGTATAAGAAACCTACTTGTATCTGGACTAATGCGCCGCCCAGCGTACCACTGCGGGAATGTACCTCGCAGACTCCGTGTCCATGCAAATGGGCAACTGGAGTGCACCCCCTTACCGCTCAACTAGGACCTCATCCAGATCAGCAGGGGATGCAGAAATCTCGCGCGGTATATCCTATACCTGCTAAGTTACTGAGAACCTTATTTCAGCGGTTATTTCCCAGGAATACAGGTGATGAAGATGCTGGGGTGACATCAGGAGAAAGCCACCCCTAAGGGGGGAGAGTTGTGCCAGGGGGCACGATAGACTGCCAATTACCCCCACGGAAGGGGGATCCGATTCAGATTACCGGCATATTGGGAGAAATATTGATAGGGAATCTGAGATCGTGGATGAAGAATGCAAAATCAGTAAATGTTATCTCTCTGGCAGAATCGTGAACGATAGAAATATTATTAGTAGGAACGATTATGACAAAATTAACGGTGTCGGTACAATACCGTGACAGATGACGATAGATATGACATTTATGGCGGCGCAGGTTGGGGAAAAACAGGGATTCCTGTGACGAGAGAAACAAGCCGAACAGTCTGTGCTATATAGTGATGAAACACGATTCCTTTGGGAGCTTTGTTACAGAATAAAAATGTTTTCGTAACACGGGCCGTATTGCATAATCACCGGTTGTGATATATATCGATTCGTATCCGATTACTCTGAAACTTCGTATATGCATTTGTATGCCCGTGACAGTAGTTCTCAATGTGGGTGAGATGCGGCAGCTGAGATACGGATGTGCGAGCTGGCATACGACGTCGGTCGGCAGGCGACATCGTTCTGCGGCGCGCGGCTGAGTGCGTGAGGGATAAGGTCGCAGTTCTCGATGTAGGTGACATGTGGCCGTTGCGGTTCAGACGTGCGAGCTTGCAGACGACGTCGGTCTGCGGCGCGCGGCTGAGTGCGTGAGTGATGACGACGCACCTCTCGATGTACAGCTACGTGGTTGCTGAGATACGGGCGTGCGTGCTGGCAGACGACGTCGGTCTGCGGTACGCGGCTGAGTGCGCGAGTGATGGGGGCGTAGTTCTCGATGTCCAGTCATGCGGCTGCCAAGGTACAGGTGTGCGCCCTTGCAGCCGACATCGGTCTGTGATGCGCGGCTGAGTGCGTGGGTGACAACAACGTAGATCTCGATGTACAGATATGCAGCTGTTGATGCCACGCTGAACTCGAATGGCTTAGCGTTGTCTACGGCGGCAGGCGCGTTGATCGTGTAGTTGAGAGCGGAACGTATGTGGCAGTGAGGCGACCGCGATTGTGGTTTTGGTGTCTGGAGAGGAAAATTTTGAGATGATACCCCCCCCCGGCTGTCGGTGTAGAAAGCGACGTCGTAGGTTGTGGCAACTTGCTGCATGGTGTACGTGGAGAGCTTTGGTACTGATTTGTTGGGTACGGACAACGACGCACGACTGTGACGGACGGACGACTGACGACTGACAACGACGGACACCTGCGACTGACAACGACTGACAACGACCGACAACGACGGACGCCTGCGACGGGGTGATCTGACGGCTGCGTGGGTCGATGGTGTTGGTGAGGTGGCTGC
>LGRX02008805.1:0-20171 GCA_001247695.2 Cymbomonas tetramitiformis
GCTCACCGAGGGAGCCCTGTCGCTCACCGAGGGAGCCCTGCCGCTCACCGAGGGAGCCCTGTCACTCACCGAGGGAGCCCTGTCGCTCACCGAGGGAGCCCTGTCGCTAAATCTGAGTTTGCTGTTACCTTACGTCACCAATCGTCGCTCTTGTCGCTCCTGTTCTGTTCATCGGGCATTTTCCTTGCTCCACGTCACTGGCCCTTGCTCCACGTCACTGGCCCTTGCTCCAGGCTCCGTGGAGGGTATCTGCAGGTCAAGCCTGGCAGCAGCGGCGGCACTGGCGCCCTCGTTAAAGGGCTGTGGCTTGTGTGGCGGTGAGCGCCCGAATGGTCCCCTTTACTCAGACCCCCCCCCGCCCCGCCCGCCCTATCTACCCACCACCGTCCGTCTCAATCCAGCGCAATGACCCCTTGCCTGCGTCCCGTTGGCCACCGTCCTCTGCCCTGCAGCCCTCTCCGCCTCAATCCAGCGCACCGACCCCTTGCCTGCGTCCCCACTTGGCCACCGTCCTCTGCCTGGCCCCTCTCCGCCTCCAATCCAGCGCACCGACCCCTTGCCTGCGTCCCCTTGTACCGTCTCTGCCCTCGCCCTCTCCGCCTCAATCCAGCGCACCGACCCCTTGCCTGCACCCCTTGGCCTGGTCTCTGCCTCGCCCTCTCCGCCTCAATCCGGCGCACCGACCCCTTGCACAACGTCCCGCCCGGCCACCGTCCACTCTGCCCTCGCCTCTCCGCCTCAATCCAGCGCACCCGACCCCTTGCCTGCGCCCCCTTGGCCACCGTCCTCTGCCCTTGCCCTCTCCGCCTCAATCCAGCGCACCGACCCCTTGCCTGCGTCCCCTTGGCCACCGTCCTGCCCGCCCTCGCCCTCTCCGCCTCAATCCAGCGCTGACCCCTTGCCTCGTCCTTAGCCCGTCTGCCCTCGCCCTCTCCGCTTTTAATCCTTTTTGACTCGCCTGGCCCCCTTGGCCACCACGTCTCTGCCCTCAGCCCTCTCCGCTTTAATCCAGCACACCGACCCCTTGCCTGCGTCCCCTTGGCCACCGTCCTCTGCCCTCGCCCTCTCCGCTTTAATCCAGCACACCGACCCCTTGCCTGCGTCCCCTTGGCCACCGTCCTCTGCCCTCGCCCTCTCCGCCCTCTCTGCCTACGCCCTCTTGAGGGGCTTTGGGGCTGCGCAGCTACGAGGGGAGCTCACGTTGTGTGTTGAGGGGCTTTGGGGCTGCGCAGCTACGTGGGGAGCTCAGGTTTTGTCTTGAGGGGCTTTGGGGTGTGCAACTACGAGGGGAGCTCACGTTGTGTCTTGAGGCGCTTTGGGGTGCGCAGCTACGAGGGGAGCTCCACGCTGCACCATCACCTCGGCAACGCCAAGTTCCCAACTGACCTATGCGATCCCTTGCTTGGGGGACCCATCGGGTTAGCGCCTAGCCCCCAACCCTTTCCATCTTCCCCCCTACGCCTGGGCTAGGCACGGAAGTTAATAGATGCGGCTGCGCGGTGCCTCAACTTTGGCTGAGAGGAGAACTGACGTGCGCGCGAGTGCGCCACAGTGAAGTTCAACAGAGTTTGGTGTCCTTCCCATTAGCTTGAGGTTAGAATTCAAACAAGGGATACTAGGGCAGAGAGATTATATCGAATTTGCAGTGCATGAGAAGTTGCTGTATGAAGATTCGTGAAAGTCGCCCGGCTTGTCATCAAGCGCTGCGGCACACGGTGCGGCTTGTTATCAAGCGCTGTGCCCCACGGCTTGTCATCAAGCGCCGCGCCCCACGGCTTGTCATCAAGAAGTGCCGCGCCCCACGGCTTGTCATCAGGCGCCGCGCCCCACGGCTTGTCATCAAGCCCCGCGCCCCACGGCTTGTCATCAAGTGCCGCGCCCCACGGCTTGTCATCAGGCGCCGCGCCCCACAGCTTGTCATCAAGCGCCGCGCCACGCGGCTTGTCGTCAAGCGCCGCGCCCCATAGCTTACAGCGCTTTTTATCCCATACACTATTTTGTCTCGGTATCATCTATACATAAACTCGTCAGCATCACTAATCTCTACGGTATATATTGCAATGAAAGAAATAAACAGTACAGACAACCGCAGGATTACAGTATGACAATGTATGACAGTGAATCCTTATCAAGTCAATTCAACGGCATGCTATTATTAGAAATGTGAATGTGGGGTGCTGGAGTTTTATTTTTTTAGAAGGTGCATCGACCTATCGGGAGGGTTTTTTTATATATCCATACATACACGTGGGAAATGCACAACATCCCTAAGTAACATAGGCTTTGCCACGTGTATATCGAGTTATGTGAAAATCGTCCCGATAGATCGATTGGTCTCCTCAAAACTAACTACCCTAGTATAGAATTTACAAGGTTACTACAAATATATATGGTATTTCGCTCGAGATTCTTCTAAGATGCCAATCGCGCGGCTGTGCTGTATTTATTAAAGCTAATAGCTTTTCTGAGCGGTAAAGATTAAAAGTTTAAATTACCATGTGAGTTAGATCAGCATGTCATTCGCGATCGTGATAAATTAAATAGGGATAAGTCTAGATTGGGTATAGACATTTCAGTATAATCCAGATTGGGTGTAGGCACTTCATTTAAATCTAGATTGGGTGTAGGCACTTCATTTAAATCTAGATTGGGTGAAGGCTGTTCATTTTAATCTAGATTGGGTGTAGACAATTAATTTTAATCCAGATTGGGTGTAGACATTTCATTTAATCCAGATTGGGTGTAGGCACTTCATTTTAATCTAGATTGGGTGTAGACATTTCATTCTAATTTAGATTGGGCGTAGACTTCATTTTAACATACCTTGATGCCTGGAGGGCATTACATTTTACATTGATAATATTGCATGTGAACATTATTATGTAAATTTGACCGTTAGATATCAACATCTGACCACAATGAACACATCTACCGGTTGGATTTGCGAAATAATATTTTTCTAAGCATCAAACAACAAAAACCATCGAATACGAACAATTTTTTTGCTAGTCACCGCATACAAAAACATTATTTCACAATTTCAACCGTTAGATATGTTCATTGTGGTTAGATGTCGATATCTACCGGTTGAATTTGCGAAATGGTGTTTTGTTTCGCAACAAATAACAACAAACATCGATCCCGAACAGTTTTTCGCTAGTAATCGCATACAAAAACATTATTTCGCAAATTCAACCGTTAGATATATTCATTGTGGTCGGATGTTGATATCTACCGGTTGAATTCGCGAAATAATGTTTTTATTTTTTTGCAACAAGTAGCAAAAGAAATTGCGACCCGTACCCCTATACCTGTGTCTACACCCAATGGCACATCAAAATGAAGTGTCTACACCCAATCTAGACCAAAATGAAATGCCTACACCCAATCTAGATTAAAATGAAGTGCCTACACCCAATCTAGATTAAGAATGAAGTGCCTACACCCAAACTAGATTAAATAAAGTGCCTACACCCAATCTAGATTAAAATGAAGAGACTACACCCAATCTGGATTATAATGAAATGTCTACATCCAATCTAGACTTATCCCAATTAAATATGATACAAAATGAAGATCTGCCGAGTATCTGCCATCTCGTATAAAACAATGTTTATTACACATGAATTGCGCCGTACGGCTTGTCATCAAGCGCCGCGCCCCACGGCTTGTCATCAAGCGCCGCGCCCCACGGCTTGTCATCAGGCGCCGCACCACGCGGCTTGTCATCAAGCGCCGCGCCACGCGGCTTGTCATCAAGCGCCGCGCCCCACGGCTTGTCATCAGGCGCCGCGCCACGCGGCTTGTCATCAAGCGCCGCGCCCCACGGTGCAGATTGGTGTCTTCAACTAGAATGACAGCTGCCTGGCCTCCTGCTCTGGTAGTGTTGAAGGGCCTGGCCTCCTGCTCTGGTAGTGTCGAAGGGCCTGGCCTCCTGCTCAGGTAGTGCTGAAGGGCCTGGCCTCCTGCTCTGGTAGTGTTGAAGGGCCTGGCCTCCTGCTCTGGTAGTGTTGAAGGGCCTGGCCTCGCTCTGGTCACGCTTCAGCCGCTGCGTTCCCCTCAGGTCCTTGGGCATCCGCGTTTAGACGAATAGCAACGGGTTTATCAAGCGCGCCGAGTTGAGTCTGGCAATGCCTGTAAAGTGTGACGCCCACCGCCGCTGGTTGAGGGCTGGTGATTGGTTCCCTCAGACTCCCGGGGCAGAAGAAGCGGTGGACCCAGGCACATCGCAAGCCGGCCCTCCAGCTCCAGATAGTGCAAAAAATCATGCAGCAGGCTGGTTCACTGCCCTCTGCCCTTCTCGCCTCCGCTTCACCTTCTCCCCCCGCCATCCTCCTATTCTTCCACGTGTTCCCAATATCCCCCGTCGACCTGCAGCAGCCTCCGATGCCAAGGTAAAAAGGCCAAGATAGCTCAGGCTGAAGAATGCTGTGCAGAAGGAGAGTGGGACAACATGCAACGGGTGGAGGTCTTGGTGGACTGATGTGCTGGTGGGTGGGTGAGCTGAGTGAGTAGATCTTCGAATCGCTGCACAAGCTGCACATGGCGGGACTGGTGAGTGAGAGCTTCCGTGGTGGCCCTCACCATTTTCTTCTTCTCCCCCCTCACCACGTTTCTTCTCATGCCCCCCTACCGTATTCCTCTCATACCCCCTCACCACGTTTCCCTCTCATGCCCCCACTCACCACGGTCCTCTCATGCCCCCCTTACCACGTTTTCTTCTCATTCTCCCCTCACCACGTTTTCTTCTCAAGCCCCCCTCACCACGTTTTCTTCTCATACCCCCCTCACCACGTTTCCCTCTTATGCCCCCCTCACCACGTTTTCTTCGCATGCCCCCCCTTACCACGTTTTTTCTTCTCAACACCCCCTCTGCGTTTTTCTTCGCATGCCCCCTCACACGTATTCCTCTCATGCCCCCCTCACCACGTTTTCTTCTCATGTCCCCCCCTCCCTACGTTTTCTTCTCATGTCCCCCCTCACCTCTTTTTCTGTGGCACAGGTTCACCGTGATGTCAAGCCGCAGAACATACTTCTGTGCGAGAGGGACCGCCGCTTCAAGCTGATCGACCTCGGAGCGTGTGCTGACCTCCGAACTGGCGACAACTTCGCGCCTGACGAGGTGCCAGCTGCCTTCCCACTGCTGCGTGTCCCTCCATCAGCGTGAGGAATGGAAGGAAAGAAAACTCGCCGCTGTGTCCTCTCTGGTCTTCGATGCTTGCTTTAAGCGGTGAGCATCAGGGCACCGTTCGATGCTTCTTGCTCTAAGCGGCGAGCATCAGGGCACCGTTCGATGCTTCTTGCTCTATGCGGCGAGCATCAGGGCACCGTTCGATGCTTCTTGCTCTATGCGGCGAGCATCAGGGCACCGTTCGATGCTTGCTCTAAGCGGCGAGCATCAGGGCACCGTTCACTCGCGCTGGGGGATTCGTGGCTGAGGGGTGCCCAGACGGTGCTGGACCCGAAGTACGCGGCACCGGAGGAATATGTTATCCCGTTGGACGAGGCACCCGACCTAGCCAATCAAATAGCGCCCGTCGCCCTGGCTATGGGGACACAGGCCTGGTGCGAGCCCTCTACCATCTGATGCAGGCGCCGGCAAGGGCCACTCTGATGAGATCTGCTCGTCTCGTTAGAGGCCCCGAGACCCATTTGCAAGTGGCACGGAAACAGTGGTTGGCCTGCGCTGGAGGCATGGTCATAGTCATGGTCATGGTCATCGTCATGGTCCTGGAGCCCTGCGGAGCAGCCCGCCTGTTCTCAGCACTGGCGCTGTTCAGGGCTCGGCACCTCCGGCCCGCTGCGGCCTAGGCAAGGGCTGCCTGCTGGCTCATGGCAGCGCTTTCCCGGGGACCCCCCCCTCCTCCCCGGAGAAAGGCGTGCGTGCCTCAGGCCGATGGCGTGATCTCTGCCGGCATTCATCGGCTGTGGGCTCATTCGGCAAATCTGGAGAGAGGCAAAAGGGCTCGGCTGCCGAAGGCGGGGCTACCCGGATGACGGCGGAATTGTGTGTGGGGGGCGGATGGCAGGATGCAGCACTGCCCGGACCGCTTCGACATGTACTCGTGCGGGGTGACATTCATGCAGCTCTGCTGTCCGCCCCTGCGCTCAGAGCTCGGCCTCCAGGTGTCGGCTCTCTGCTGGACCGCCACTACCCCCCCCTTCCCCCTCTCTCTGGGGCTTCTGGTAGGAGGGGGAGCGGGGGCGGGTGCCAGAGTGTCACTGCAGGCAGGGGCGTGCATGCCAGCCATTGATGAGCACTAGCTGTGCAACAGAGCCAGCTCTGCTCTGCATGTGGGTATTGCTGGGGCTCTGCAACTCCACACTCCCCACCCCTCGTGGCAGCTCAGCTCTGAGGGGAAGGGTCGCCGCGGCCAGCGCGCCAACGACACAGGAGGCGGTGCGTGGCACATTGGGACACGTGACATGGAACACGCGGCACACACGAGCTCCTCCAGGGATGAGTGCTGCGCTTCTCTGATAGCACGCGACCCGCGCTGCGCCGTCAATCCTCCCATTTGCCACGTGTCCGCGCTGCGCCGTCGATCCTCCCATTTGCCACGTGTCCGCGCTGCGCCGGTGATCCTCCCATTTGCCACGTGTCTGCGCTGCTGGCGCTTCGGTGCACGGGAGCTGCCAATTGACGGAGGGGAAGCCCCGGCGCGGCGTCCGTCGGGGGCCTCCCACTCCGCAGCGCTTCAACCGTGAGCTTAAGGAGTACAACTACGACCTCAGTAAGTGGCGCCGCTACCGCAGCATGCGCCAGGCCGATACTGTCCTCCTGGATGCGGGTTAGCCCCCCCTCCCCCTCCCCCTGCTGCCGCCCTCTCTGGTGTGCCAGATCGACGCGGCCCTGGACATGGTTTGTAAAGGGCTCTGCCGAGAAACCTACAGCGGGGTGATGGGCGCCAAGCCGGAGATGCAGCAGTCTGGGATTGGGGCCAAAGCGGAAAATAGAGTGGGCCTTGCGCAGGTTCCTCCAGGGTGGAGCGCGCGGATACACAAGAGGTGCAGTGCGCTGCGCAGCGCCTACTGCTGAGGGGCGGGCGGGAGCCTGCTGGGCCGCGGCTGCGCTGCGGGCCAGGCCTCGCAGCACTCAGGACCTTAGGGTGGCTTTAGGGGAGGCGACAAGAGTCAGGGAGAACGTTGGCGCGGGCGTGGGGCGGGGGTGATGGGGGTTGCCGCGGTTGTGGGGGCGCAGGGAATGGAGCGGGGTGGGACCTGGCGCAGCAGATGCTCCTCCGGAAGCCGAAGAGGCGCCCGACCGCTCTAGCCGCGAGCCAGCACGAGTTCTTCAGCGCTAAGCTGTCCGAGTCCACGCTGCTGCCACGTGCGTGGCCCTCTTCACGAACTGGCATCCCGAGAGCTCCCTTGCCGCCCGGCCCGCTGCGCGCATGTCTCCACCTCCGCCCCTCCTTGCCCGCCCTGCCACACTGTGGCCGTGGGCTGACCTCGAACCCTTTACGTGGCCCGACGTCCAGCAGAGCGCTCAATGTCAGTGGGCTGCGGCACGCGTGCAGGGGAGCCCGTGCGGACCGCCGTGACCTCCGTGTCGTCGTCGGTCACCGAGGCGGCGTCTGAGGCGTACTTCAGGCTCCAACGGCTGCAGGTGGAGCAATCGCTCACTCTCCGCGAGCGCCAGCCTGTCCCCTGTGGCAATCGCTCACTCTCCGCGAGCGCCAGCCTGTCATCTGTCGCAATCGCTCACTCTCCGCGAGCGCCAGCCTGTCCCCTGTGGCAATCACTTACTCTATGCGAGCGCCAGCCTGTCTCCTGTGGCAATCGCTCACTCTCCGCTAGATCCTTCCCTTCATGAATGCCATTTCTCTCCTCTCTATGAACCTCTCCTCTCTGCCGCAGCTTGCCTTCTGGTGCCCTTGACTATTGGGGAGCAGTCTCTCTCTGATGGAAATGCCCCTGATGCTTCCTCCCTACCGTGTTTGAAGGAGCCACACAGGACATGGCGGATGCCTGCGTCACACAGCTGCGGCGGCAGCGCCTCACGGTGGTGCTGCGCAGTGCACAGGGGTTCGGTGTGAAGGCTAGGGCCCTCGAGGACGTGCCGTGTGGAGCTCTAAGCGCGCACGAGCACCTATTAATCTCCCTCCTCTGCTAACCTCTCTCTCGATTTTCCCCTCTGTCAATCTCTCTCCTTCGACATTCCTGCTTCTCCGTTAATTTCCCCTTGCCCTAGATATACCAGATACTCCCACGTGGCAATTCGCACCAGTTGGCACGCTTCGGCCAAGCCTTGTTGGTCTCCTCCCCCCCGTGAATGCTCGAGAGATGACTAATCCCACACCAGCCGCGCTAGTGAGAGGCATGCGGTCGCGGGAGATGCGCGGCTCAGCTTGCGGTGTCGCAACGGCAAGAGACTGTGATGAGGCAGACAAGTCGGCTGAAGGCTCTGAAGTGAGTGCTCCCAGGCCACCCCCTTGCCCTACCCCCTAGTACGCAATTGGTGCCTCACAGACAGTTGCGGGGGTCTGCTCCTATGCGGGCGCCACGAGGGCCTCTGTGGCGCGATTGCTGTGGCATTTTTGCGCTTTTGCCTTCTTCGTTGGCTTTTCCTTAGACCGATTCCTTTGGCACCAGTTAACCATAGAAGATCGGCTGCGCGATGTCTTCACGCGTGCGGTGGGTGTAGATTTGTGCAATCTCACAAATATATGTGTGGCAGTGATTAGTACATCCATCCATCCATCCATCCATCCATCCATCCATCCATCGTGCGTTGAATCCTGTTTCAGATGTGTGTGCGTCGGTGGTATCTTGTCACGGCCCTGCCCTCTTCTTGAATGCTTCTCACATTCATTGGGATGATGGTGGGCTGGCTTTTGTTGGCCGATCTCATGCCGTTCAGTGTGTGTGGCTTATCCACATATATCCATCCATGCTGCTTTGCATTGGTTTATCCTTGGACAGACTCCTTTGGCACACCGTAGCCGCAGAAGACCGGCTGCACTATGTACCCACGCTGGGGATCTAAGGATTCAGCACACACTTCGGGACACTTATCCGGAATCTCTGGAGCTCACTCGTGAAGAATGGGACCCCCTAAGCCTCGCTGAGCCACCCGAGCCCATCTCCATCCGCAACGCCAGTGCACTGCCGCCTTATGCCCGAAGCCGGGTTATCCCTGCCCCCCGGAGCTGCGCGAGCCATATCTCCACCACCAAGTCCACGCGCAAGACCGTCCCTCTGCTCCCTGAGCCTCACTGGGCCATCTGAGCCCCTCTGCGGCTGCCCTGCTGGGGCACTGCTGCTGTGTCTCTGAAGCCGGCTCACCTCCGCCAATCGAGCCACCCCTTCACCACCAAGCCCACATCCCACAGCACCCCGCTGACCCCTACACGCCCTAGAGCCTGGTCTCAAGAGAGCTTGCCCGCCCATGCCACGGCCAGAATCCCCAAGGGCTGTCCCAAGGGGCTGAGAATGAAAAACTGGGTTGCCCTCATCCGAACTTGCGCACCCACTACCGACTTGCGCCTGTAGCCCTCTACCCCCCGCACCAACTCCACATGACTGAAGCCCTTGCTGTGATTGCCTTGCGAGGAAGCTGCGAACTTGAGCAATGCGTTCCACACTTGCCCTCCAACTGTCACGCCGCACTGTTCCCACTTGGGGTCCCATCCCCACAGTCGCCTGTATGTCCCAAGCCCTCCCGGTGGCCGATAGTTCACCATCCGGTCGTCGCCTCAGCCAAGGCCATTGCTTGCTCCGGCGAGGCCCCACTCTGCTCCTGAGTCCAGACCCCACCCTCCGGGCCCGGCGACGAAAGGTCATCCCACTCATTCAAGATATCCTCGACACTTGACGCCGCCTGGCTGAGACCGCCTGTGCCTGGTGTGTGTGTGCTCATCCTTGTACCGACTCACCACACCGCGTAGCCGCAGAAGACCCTGGTATCTTCTGCACACAGCTCCTGGTCTGCTTCTCACGTCCTCTGGGATAATGGCGGGCTGGCTTTTGTCGGCTGATCTCATGCCATTCAGTGTGTGTCAGTGGTATCTTGGCACAGCTTTGCCTTGTTCGGCCCGTGCGAAAGAGGCACAAAAAGTTCCCCGGGTCGGGTAGATTCCATGTGTCTGATGTACAGCTGTAAATATCTTGAATGCTTCTTACATCCACTGGGATGATGATGGGCTGGCTTTTGTCTCCCGTTGCTGTAAATGCTGAATTCTGGTTGGGCCAAATCGGACGACACATCGGACGACAAGGGTTCTTGTCAAGTCGGTGCTATACAAATGTATAAAAGAAATACACGCGACATATAAAGATCTGAATAATTTTGAAATAAATATAAACAAAATAATATTGAAATAATGTTCGCTCAAAAAATTATACTGATGTACAGCATAAATGCTAACGATGTATTGACCGAGTTCACCTTTCCTGCCTCTCCGGCGCCCGCCCCTGCTGGCACCCCCGGCTCTCCGGGGGCGCCCGCCTAGGCGGGCACCTTCCTATCCTAAGACCGCTGCTCTCGCCTGGCTTCGAACCTCCGACCTTCCGCACCTGCACACCACACCGCACGCCGCTTAACCCACTCGCCCACGCGAGGTACTTGATGATGATAGCCAAAAATATGTAAGAACTTCATAACACAAATTTCGGATATTTGAATAATGGATGGTCGACGATCGCGGTCGATAAAATTCGATCATGACATATTATTACATAATATTTTACGTTACTATGATCAATACAGAACGAATTAAATATCCTTGGCAAACAAGCATAGCATAGCATAGCCTCAGGTGGTCATTTTAAAATTACAAAACTGAGACAAGATAACAGATCTGGACTTTATATAGATGCAGTCGAGTGCAATCTGATTTAGTTGCTGTACAAAAACTTATACCCTCGCCTGCGTTTCGCGTCTCCGAAGGGCCCATGCGTCTTCTAAGGGAAGGGTGCTGGTGAAGATAGCTGATAAACATTGATAATAAATATAGTGGAATAAAAATCGAGGAAGCTCCCAGAATAAAAGTTGGTGACACTGTCATCAAAGTCGCGTGTATGGGCTGCAACAGGAATTATAAACACACAACGAATTTCCTTCGGCGCCACGCGAAACGGCGCCTGTCCCACTACTCTATTATTCCGATGCCCGCAAAGCTCCCAGAATACACGTTGGTGACACAGGCATCAAAGTCACCTGTCGAAAAGACTGTATAATGTATATCTGAATATGAAATCTTGCGCAAATGATTTATATTATGAGTAAGCCTTGTGCAAACGCACACCATTGGAGGCATAAACCCGCGCCTCCAACAGCAGCAGGAGACAGTCGAGAGGCAGTCGAGAGGCAGGGGATCGACGGTAGAGTTCAAAGGAAATGGACGACGATAAAGGGCAACGGTAGACAAGTTTTGTGTAGAGACCTCGCTCAACTTGTCCAGCCGCGCACGTGGACAGGTCATGAACTGTCGATCTGAGCTCATTTCCGATCGGAGCAACGGGAGACAAGTTAGATGTCCGACGGGGCTTCAGTTGACAAGCTCTGCTCGGCCAACAAGCTGGGCCAAGCAGCCCTTGTCAACCCAAGCCGCATCGGACATCTACCTCTTGTCAGCGGGCCTCGTGCCGCTTAGTGTGTGGCTTATCCTTGGGAGCGACTTCTTTGGCGCCAGATAGCCACCGAATGTCAGCTGCACTATGTGTTCACACCTGGGATCATAGGATGTAGCACACACCCCGGGACACTTATCCGAATTTCCCGCAGCTCACTGGTGGAGAACGGGACGCCCTAAGCTCGCTACGCCACCCGAGCGCCTCTGCGGCTGTACTTCCTGCGCACTGATGCTGTCCCTCTGAAGCCAGTCCACCTCTACCCCTCGAGCTGCCCAAGCCATCTCCCCACCACCACGCCTGCGCTCAGAACCACCGCCTTGCTCCCTGCCTGCCCCAAAGCCTGGTCTCAAGAGAGCTCCACCCACCACATGCCCGGGGTTTAAAAGGGTTCCCAAGGGGTTGAGCATGACAGTGATATGCTTCCTTCTGACCTTGCGCGCCCGCCATCAATCTGCGCCTGCAACCGCCTGCCCCCCATCTCCAGCTCTATGGGACTGAAGCCCATGTGCTGAACACCTTGCGAGTAAGCTGCGATCTTGAGTGATGCGCTCCACACTCGCACTGCCTTTGTTGCTCTTGCACCGTTCCTACCAGGGGTCCCATGGTCCAGATCGGAACCCTTCATATCTCTCCATGTGCACACACCACCCCTCCACGAAGCCCCGCCAACCTCCCTCACCCTCCTCACCCACCTCACCCTCCTCACCCACCTCCTCCACACCCACCTCCCCCTCCTCACCCTCCCCACCCTTGATGCGCCAACCATGCCAATCCTTGACCACCGTATTATCTTTGCACGCCATGTCCACCTTGGCGGCCTCCTTGCCACCTCCACCAACCTCCTCGCTGCCCCTGCCCTGACCGCGTCCCTGCGACCGCAATCCCAAACACTGCCGCGCCCACGTCAGCAAGCGCCACGGCGACTACCACTATCATCCCCTTCCCCACAAGATATTTTGCCATATCACCACTACTGTGGCCAGCCTGAGGAAATGGATCTTCTCAGGCTCAATCTCCACGGGCATCTACCGATGCATGCCAACGCTTAATATGATTAACTGAATGCAGAATCGCTTGGGGGTGTCAGGAGAGATGGGTGGTTCAATCCACACATGTAGATTCTCAACATTAACTTTACTGTCTTGGAAATGATATCGAAATCGTATAATGTACTTGGAGTTCTTACTCATTGATCGGCACCGTTTTACAGGGTTGATCTGTAATTAGGTGATAGGGAGTTATGTACATAGGGTTGAGTTGTTTTGGAGTGCTAGGGGGCAACTTACTTGGTCAAATTGTTTGTCGGTGATACCGGGTAATTTGCTTGGTCGAGTTGGGATTAATTGATAGGGGTCGGCTAAATGCACGGGTGGCTAGACGCACAAACGGTGTAGATTTGCTTGATGCACTCTCAGGCAGCCAGGCAGACACAGACCATGACGGATGACAGACCAAACTGCAGAGGGATTTGAGGGAGAAGGTAGGTACAGGCCGGGGCTGTTGCGCTCTTCATCGTGAAGTGTCCCCTGCTGAGCTGAAACCTCGGCGCGCCAGCCGGTTTGCATGGAGGCGCGTGCTCCAAAGGTGTGCACGAGGCCGTTCATCCGAAGTCAGCGGGCCAAGATGAATGAGCGGGCGGCGTGCACATCACCTGTTGGGGTGCTGGCGCATCACAGGCGGGAGGCGGCAGACCCGAAGGTGATCGCCAAGGAGGAGGCCAAGTTGCAGAAGCTCGAGAAAGATCTGGGCAGTCGGATCAGCACATTCAATAAGCTCTACAACGAGCTGCGAAGGTTTGACCGAGTTTCCCCGGCGCCAGCTGCACCTTCCCGAGCGGCCCTTGAGCGGCTTTTCAAGTGTGGAACCTTTCCTGCCACTTGCGCGTGCCCGAGCCTTTTCACCCCACTACCTGCACTATCTCCGCGCACCCCACTACCTGATGCTCAGAGAGGCTGCAGTGGCCCCAATTTTCCCCAATTGGCTTCTCGTCAGCCTGCGTGTTCCCTAAGGGGGAGCAATCCTAGGCACCCCGGCACACCCATCACGGTGCCCTTCAAGCAAGGCGGTGTCATGCGCTTGGGCACAGAAACCTCGGGTACAGCGAGACTCAGATCCGTGCCGCGGAGGAGGAGTCGGACATTCTGGACACCCGCATCAAGCAGGCCCGTAGGATGGGGGGCAGCATCCGCCTGTCCAGCGCGGACCGCCGCCAGATGAGCAATCCGGGTGCGCTCCCGCCGTGGACCGCCATCCTCTGGGCTGGTGTCGGGACCACAGAGCATGGCCACGCCTACCCCCGCGTTCACACCAGCCGGCAGCTCCGGCATCAGCTGCTCGTGCCGGCTTCAATCACACCGCCTAGTTTGTAACAGCTCCGCCCCGGCTTCGAGTCCAGACTCCGTCACCTTTCTTCTCACCTCTCATCTCTTCTGCAAGATCGCCTCCAGGATCTCCCCGGTGGGCGCGAGGCAGCTTCCCCCGGGGATTGGTGGGCGCGAGGCAGCTTCCCCCGGGGATTGGTGGGCGCGAGGCAGCTTCCCCCGGGGATTGGTGGGCTGTGCTGTGCAGGTTGGGCGACGCAAGTCAAGCGGGCGGCGGGGACGGCAGCTCTGGCCACTGGCTGGGCCGCCAAGACAGTGTCCGGGGCCTTTCAGGTGCGAGGCGCTACCTGCGGAGGGGGGCCTTCCCCCACTCCCTCGCATCCCCGGTATCCCATGGGACTCTTAACGGCAGGGCGACTCCGACGTCCACATGCCACGTGGGCGATTATCCAATTTATGCGATTTCTCGGAGTGGCCGCTGCACTTAAACCTCAGCGTGAATTGTAAGCGCTGTTTGCCCGCTGATGTCGAGATTGGCATGCTGGGGCCTGCCGCGGGACCCCACCCTCTATTGTTAAGTGCGCGATGCAAACGAGTCAGCGCCGGGAAATTGAGTATCTCAGTGGAGAGGCTGCAGCCAAAGTGGTGTCGAGGGGCTGAGCCTCGGGTGGTGCGCCGAGGGGCTGAGCATCGGGTGGTGCGCCTCTGGCCGCAGAGCTTGCAGGATACCCGCACGCAGCCGGGGAATGCCAAGTCGGAGAATAACGCCGCAGAAATCGTTTTAGAGACCGCCTCCTCCGCCATCTCGTCGCTCGCATCCTTCTGGGTGAGCCACGGTCGCTGGCTGCTCATTGGTCAGCGAAGCAGACGGCGGCAGAGAGCGCGGCGCCTCAGGCATATCAGGCGCCGCGCTTGCTGACTCTTGTTGCGGGCCTGGCTGCATCTGGATTGCGTGGGTGAGCCCCCTCAGTGGTGGCGGAGTGGAGGCCAGGGGGAGGGCACTTAAGTGCTGTCAGGTCATCGCAGGGGGGCATCAATGAGGAGTCCAGCACGACCCGCACCCTCCCCGCGGAGATCTTCGAGCAGCGTGGCGCTGAGGTGTGCACGCGCTGCTGGCCTCTAAATGCTGCGCCTGGTTGGGTTCAATGACTCCGCCAGGCCTTCCCCCGCAGACTTCCGGAGTTCTTCGGAGTGGGGAGAGGGAGGGGGGAGGGTGCCTCTGGCAACCCTCGGCGCGTCTTCACCTGACCAAAGTGGATTCTGCTCAGCTTGCTTGACCAGTGATCCCAAGAGCCAATAGAGCCGAATGGAGGGGTCCGTGGCGTGCGCTTGCCGCTCCGATAGCCATCAGTGGGGCATCAGGGGGGAATCAGGGGGGCATGCCGTGATCCGATTTTTTAGAGATGTTGCAAGAGTGTGGCTTCGGAGTCCCTGGAAGCGCGTATGTATGCGCAGTGACGGCCACAGGGACACATTCGGAGGTCCCGAAAAAAAAGATGGCGGGTCCGATGCTCCCACATCCGGCACCGGTTGTGATGGGAGAGGGATCACGGAGGCGGCGCGCTGCGGGGCGGTGGTCCAGGGAGTGACTGCAGAGGCTGGAGAGCAGAAGGTGGTAGCAATGAGAACCAAGCTGCAGCAGCTGGAGCTGGAGGTGTCGAGCATGACCTCGCAGATGCAGGCGATGGAGTCCCGCATCCGGTGGAGTCCCTGCTCTCCCCGGCTGAGCCCAATGGGTGGGGAAGGGGGAAAGGCAGAGGGGCGTGTGTAGGCATCCTCGAAGAGAAAGTGGCATATATGAATGCCCAAGGGACGGCCTGTGGCATATATGAATGCCCAAGGGGCAGAGCTGGGAGTGAGCCTCCCTCTCGGAGTGAAATTCAGCAGCTGCCAGGGTCATTTTTGCAGATGAGCTTGCCCAGGTGCATATGTTGTCTGCACATCGAGCTCAGCAGGCGCCGCAGCATAGAGCCTTGCTTGGTGAACAGGGCGGCACACCACCGACATGGTGGGGAAGGGGGAGCCGGCAATTTGTGGAGCAATTTGATGTGCTGCCCTAAGGTGTGGAAGGGCGCCACGTGCAGCTGGTAGGACGATGGCGGCGTGCCTGCTGCATGCACACAGATGTTAGGCGTACCCATATATGTATATAAGAGGAGATGTTTTGCAGATTTCACTGGTGCCACTTGTGGGTTTCTGAGGTGGCCTGGATGGGTTTTTGGCACAGTAAGCAGCAGGAGCTCATTCTGAGTATGGAGCATGAAGATGACCTCGATGGTGAGTCTCTCAGCATTTTGCCATGGCGCTTGCATTGTCGCGGTGCCAAGTCGATTTCCTCCTGTGAAAATTTAAATGTTTCCGTGATGATTTTTATCTGCAGCGAGATTCTATATAATGAGAACAACGCCGCAGCAGTTTGTTTGTAACATTTTGCGACGGGAAGTCGTGATGGTGGCATTCCGTTCATTGGTGCTGCTTGTGGCTTGGCAGAGCGGCGCGTGGGTGGAGGCTCCTAATGACCACAACTGGCTGTGGCAGCAAACACATCAGTTGCAAATGGTGCGGATCGGAGATCCCAGCCCGGTCTTTCTGGGTTCTGGGATTCCTGTGGTCCTCGTACAGTCAGGATAAGGATTATGTATAGAACCTGCTCCACAAATTATGAGAATGTGATGATTTTATGCGAAGTATTTATGCAAGATGGCTTCATGTATTATTCTTCTTGATCACACTGACTTACACAGTCATATTCTGTTCAAATGTATTATCACGATACCATTTCTTAGAGCCATCCAGGGTCATCTGGGCTGTGACGGTCATTACACACGCTTGATATAGCGAGACTTGCGCCAGTACAGTACGGGTTTGTGCGTAAATTACGACCCACCCGAAATCGGGTGTAAAATGGACGAGACCGCCCGGATCGGTCGATTGCAGATGTGGGCATATTGTCATGTGCCTTTTGACAACTCCATGGACCGTGAATGATCGATGAAATTGATCGAAAATCGCATTACAAGGCGACTCTCGATTTTTCTGAATACCGCCATATTTTTTAATCTGAAAAGTCAGATTTAGTTTCAGCCACTTTTCATCAAGATTGAGAAAATGCAATGGGGGTCAGCATAAGGGGCTTTCAGGGAGTCTATCGATACGTACTGACCAGCCACTATAATTATGTTCCTAATATTTCAGTCCCAAATGTCACATGGGGCCGACTTCCTCATTGATTTTTAAAAAATGTCATTCAGCCCCCCCACCTTCTGAAGGCCTTCAACGACGGAAGTGGGTACTCGTGACTTTCCACGTGATGACGCGTGGTAGGCACGGAACTCGTGGGCACGCATGACTCGACCTTATTGTGAGCCTCTTTTGAATGTCAATATCAGACTTCGATTGCATGGAGAGTAATGACGAATTTTCGAGATGTGTGCTCCAAGTCATCGAAAAGTGGGTCATGATTTATGCACGTGAGTGTATATGCATATATAGTATGGTGATGTTATCGTCATGTGTTCACGCCAAATTTCGTCTTTCCGCTGATAGGCGCCAGGCATAGCTTGCAATAATCTCGGCGCATTGAGCCCATCGCCACACCTCGCACGGGATCGTGCTGCGACAAATCCCAAGAGACCTGCGACAATATCGCCCGAGGGACCTACGACAGGCCCCATCATGCCGAGGGGCATTCATCCCGTGATATGCTGTGAGCCGTGTATGTTTCAAAGCGGGTAAAAACTTTCACTCTTCTTTTAGGCATTTGCTTAGAACAAATCTTGCAAAGTGCATGCGGGAAACTATATGGAACTATTTATTTACACTCTGGCTTACTCCAAAGCGACCGGCATGCACCAAGCAACAGAGGCATCCGATATTACACGGACTGCGACTTACATGTACACCGGGTGATACCATCGGCATACATACGCGACGCTTTACCCGGCGTGGGCGGGGCATGCAAGGCTACAATGACGATTTACGGATGCGAAGTTGTATGGCACTGAGAGTAAGGTATGCGTATGATAATGTACGCAACGTGATATTGTGGTGACGAGGCGCACGCGTTTCCTGTAAATAATGGCGCAAAATATAATAACAGGTCACTGACCGTATCAGATATTCGCACCAAAGAATACTGTAATGGAACTATATTTGCAATAGAAATCGCGGTGCCCTTCCTGCTGGCATAGAAACTTCACGACATATGAAGATAACACAAAATCCCCCGCGGATCGGCACTTGAATCAACTGTAATTACATTCAGGTTAGAACGTTGACACTTGACAGTCAAACTTTGAAGATCGTAGGTCGCGAACAAGGGAAAGGTAATAGAGGGAAGGGGGGAGGGGAGGGGAAGGGGAAGCTGCGGATAATAATCTCGTGCATATCAAAGATATTTACGAACATGCATATTTTTCATATGGCGCGTTCACTTGCATGCATGCAACTGGGGCACAACAAAGGAATATCGCGAAATCATGTTTGAAACTGCATAGTGTTCAAAGATGTTCGCGCGTCTATACGTAGGATGCTGGCTTTGACTTACCAAAATACTATAAAAAAATCACTTCCTCCGCGCTTTAGGCGGTAGTATTATAGTATTCATTGTGTTACATGTTACACGAAATCGGTAGCGCAGCAAAAGGTGATATCCCAACCAAGCGCAAGGTAGGCGGGTAGCAGTCTTCGGTTTTTAGATACTTTCTGGAAGAGGGTACTTGAACAGCACCGCTTGATTCTGACCCTCCACCAGACGGAATTCAAAGACGACCGATGTCTTTTCCTTGCGCTGCAGGTGCTCATACAATTCCTATTCAACACAATAACCAGCTAATACATATCCAAAATAGCAAAAGTTTCTGGAATACAACATAAGGTTGTGCGTGTGTACAACCTCTATACAACTGTCGAGTTTTAAAGACACGCGCCCTTTGCATTAGTGTTTGCGTGTTTGCAACCTTCGTCTTGTGCTTCTTCCACAAACGAATCACAACCCATGCCTCCACCTGTATACTGGCTACTGACTCTCGGCCAAAAATATAGAATTATAGTTACGAAGATATGTGCTACAAATCCCAAAATATCCATTAAGTTAGCATCTTTGAAACTGGCGGGGTAATCAGCAATAGGGGTGATAACATGTTATCAATACATATCGATTCATATGAACGATACTTCCAACGGGATGCCATTTCATTCGACAAAACATATGGTGCTCCATTGTCAACGCTTGCTTACATCTTAGGCCATGCACTGATGAACCAGCTTAACAAAAATCGAACACCTCGGAACCTCAGAGCTAACGCCTTTACCGTTGAACCCATGTTGAATAACCGTGATATTGCAAATGCGGTTGAATGTTTTAATTCCAGGGATTCGGAGATTAAGAAGTTTTATCAGAAGATCATACCGCCAAGGTTAGACACGCGGGCAAGGCACTTCGATCTATGCTAGTGAGAGTTATACTAGTACCAGATATGTGCATGTTTCAGGATAACAATTTTGCTTGGGCTTGACGTTTCGCTTTGCGGCGTGCCCTACATGCTGCTGCTTGTGCCTCTTTCTCCAACGCCTTCGAAAAATCAAACACCTTCACCGAGCTGTTTCCACAAGCAGAAGCGACTCGGTCGCCAGCGATATCTAGAGCATAGCCCTGCGCAGTATGATAAGAGCTGCTATGTCAATACTTTGCACCAAAATGGTAATTTCCAAGCCCGCATATGTATGCACAAAATTATGAACTTTGATGTTATATGTGGCTGTGCACACACCCATATGCGAGCACACCCTCGTGTAAGCTACTGCCATCTTTAGTCATTGAAACATGAGCCACATTCAACCTTAACAACGGCAACTATGTCTCCATGGTCCAATTTAGGACTACGCGGGTTGAGGAATACACGTGCCATTACTTCCCTGAAACGCTGCATGCACATGCCCACTGATGTGACGCGGCCCTCAACAATCTATCACCCCATGATAAACGTGGCCGGTGATGCTGCAAGCGTGTATGCAAAACCTGAATCTTCCGTTTTTTTCTCAGGCCCATCGATACACAATCGGTCACATATGGGAGGACAGCACAGCCGGCCGCCAGGTGCCGGATCGCCTAAGGAGCACCTAAGAGGGGCGTGATCCTGAGAGACGCCTCTTCTCCGAGGAATTCAAGAGGCATGCCCTAGAGTCGGGAACTCCCTAGAGACACGTCCGTCAGTGGGATCCTGAGAGGCGCTCTGCACAAGCATTTGATCTGAGCCGTCCGTCAGTGGGATC
>LGRX02008806.1:0-44430 GCA_001247695.2 Cymbomonas tetramitiformis
GAAGTCAGCGTGCGTCCCAGCGCAACGGTGCCGGACGGAGCAGAGGAGTCTGAGGGGCCGGGAGGGTTGGTCTCGGACAGCTCCGAGTCCGGCTATAGTGACGTGGAAGGAGCGTGTCATTTGCAGAGAGTAGGGGCGGTGGTCGAGGATATTAGGCCACGGGGATTTGCGAGTACGGTCGACGAGGCCGGGGATCATCCTGACCCTCTCAGCGTTTTCGCTAGCAAACAGGAGGCGAACGGAGCATTTGCGTTGCTTCCGCCAGCGGTGCGTAGACAAGCGATAGAGGATCACGCGGCCGGGAAGCCACCCACCTGGCACGCTCAGGCAGCCGCGGCGCTCCGGCAGGGCCGGGGTCTGGTCGCGGAGCGACGACCCCGAGCACGGCGTAAGCGAGTGCGTTGGCGTGACCAGGTCGCAGCAGTCGGTCAGCCTGGTGCTGAAAGTGGCCCCTCCACCGAGCAGCCGCCGGGACCAAAAGTCCCCACCGTCCCGAGCCCTCAGAGTCAGAAGTCGCGAGCCTCGGCACCAGTCGTGCCGCCAGACACTACCCCGCCGCCAGCTCCGCAGACCACAGACCCGCCGGTACCGGCCGTCCCGCCAAGCACTACCTCGCCGCCAGCCCCACAGACTGCTCAGGCCTCCCCGGAACCGCCGGAGGACGAGATAGACGAGACGGTGTCGCCGGAAATCTGGCAGCAGCTTAGGGACCTGGAAAAGGAGTTCGCAGATGTCATTTGCACAGAGCTGCCGGAATCAGTCCAGTCAAGGGAATTCAAGTCCGGCATCCGGCTCAGGCCAGATTGGAGTGGGAACGCCTTGCACCGGCGAGGGTACAAGTTGTCGCAGGAGGAGTTGCGGCAACTCCGGCAACAGCTAGATGAACTCTTAGCCAAAGGGTACATACGACCCTCGGCCTCTCCGTGGGGCTGCCCCGTGCTGATGGTCCCCAAGCCGAGTAATCCCAAGGAGTTGCGTCTAGTCATTGACTACAGACAGATCAATGAGATCACAGTCAAGGATAAGTACCCACTCCCGGATGTCCAGAGTCTCTTAGATGACCTACAAGGGGCTACCGTCTTCTCTACGATGGATGCCCTTTGGGGATTTTGGCAGGTTCCTATGAAAGCAGAGGACGTGGAGAAAACCGCAATGACTACGCACTTTGGAGCGTACGAGTGGTTGGTCATGCCTATGGGATTGTCAAACTCCCCAAGTACCTGGCAAAGGATGATGCAACAGTACCTCGGGCACCTACCCTTTTGCAGAGTATTTGTAGATGACATCATGATTTTCTCGGCCGAGGTTCCGGGTAAGAGCGCCCATGAGGTACACCTCGACCACCTCCGCCAGGTCCTGGAGGCATGTCGAAAGAATTCCGTCTACCTCAAAAAGTCGAAAGTCAAACTGTGCAAACGATCAGTCCGGTTCCTAGGGCATGTGGTGGATCGGGATGGATGCCGCCCACAGCAGGATAAAGTTGCGTCGGTACGCGATTGGCCAGACCTAGAAACTGTCACACACGTGCGACAGTTCCTGGGCATGTGTGGCTTCTACCGGAGGTACATCCAGAACTTCGCAGATATCGCGTACCCGCTGACCCGCCTCACCAAATCAGGCGTGGACTGGACCTGGGGCGAGAATGAAAAGGCAGCATTTAAACAGCTGAAAACTGCTTTGATCTCCTCCTCAGCCTTGGCCCTACCCGATCAAAAGGGCGCAGCAGACGGTTCCAGACCCTTCTTTGTACAGACAGATGCCAGTGGAGTAGCACTAGGGGGTGTACTCATGCAGGATCAGGGACGAGGCTTACAGCCCTTGGCCTTTGAAAGCCGGCAGTTCTCCAGCGCAGAGCAGAACTATCACGCTGGGGAACGGGAGCTTTGTGCCATCCATCATTGCACCACGGTCACCTGGAGACATTATCTGATTTTTACATCATTTAAGCTCATGGGAGACCATAAACCCCTTCAGTGGCTCTTCGCCCCAGCTAGGGAGCTCAGCCGACGTCAGGCTCGCTGGTACGAGGACTTGGTAGAGGTAGGAGTCCATCAGATGGAGCACGTGCCAGGGCGCTGTTTAGTAGTACCAGACGCGCAGTCCCGGCGACCAGACTATCAGGAAATGTCAGCCAGAGAAGGGTTGAAGGAAAAAGGGATTGTGGATCGCGCCACGGATGGGCCCAGAGACTCCGCACCGATAGGCAAGGGGTCCGAAGAGGACGAGGATCCTACCTCTGTCCTCGGGGCAGTGGATCGCACCACCGATGGACCCGAGTACTCTGAGCCGAAAGGCAAGAGATGTGAAGAGGATGAGGATCCCACATCTGTCTTAGGCGCCACCTTCGAGTATAATGATTCCGAGGACGAGTCCTTCCCTCCCACCAGTCCAGCACCGGTCATTGGTGAGCTCACCCATCTGAATGGGCTCACGTGGGTAGAGTCGCCGGCCCTTTGGCTGGACGCAGCTGCCACCCTAGCAGTAGGCGAGAAGTCCTTGAGGGATGCCGAATCGCTAGCAGTCATGACCAGAGCAGACCGAGCTAGGGAACAGGCCACAGCAGAAGTCCAGAGTCATCCGGAGGAAGGAGCACCGGGGACCGACGAGTGCCCCCACCCTGAGACCCAGAATCATCCAAAGGCAGCCGGAAAGGTACCTGAGCCCGTTAAGCCCCCAGAAGGTAGCTCCCACTACGACCAGGTCGTAGATCGCCAGGACTGGAAGCTGATCAAGGAGCGCTTTGAGGAGATAGCGGCCCAGTACGGGATGTTTGATGTTGACGCGTGTTGCGACTCCATGGGCGTTAACCGGCAGGTTGACACCTATTGGACCGACTGCTTGAAGAAAAAGTGGCGCGGGAAACACGTTTGGTGCAACCCCCCTTACACGAAGGATTCAGACTTGATAGAAAGAATTCTTCGGCATTTCCTTGCTGAGTGGCGCGCCGATCCGGAAAACACCTCGGCGATGTTCCTTCTGCCAGACTATGACGCTCCCTGGAGGCGGTTGATTCACCCCAAGTATGGGCTTCATCCGGTCAAGGTCTTTGACACGAAGGACGAAAAAGGTCGTCCCAACCACCTCTTCGAGTCCCCTGATGGAGGTCGACCCCCGCTGCGCTGGCCGGTCCTTCTGGTGTGGGCCCCAGCAGCCAGCAGGGCAAAGCCCCGAGCGCCGCCTGCGCGAAAGGACAGTGAGGCAGAACCCGACGAGCCTTATGCCACTACAGGGGTTGCAGCAAAGGCCAGGGCAGCGTCAGACCCACTGAAGGCTGATGAGTTCGTCCGCGCCTTGCAAGCGGAATACGAACGCAGCCAGTACCTCAGCTCGTTGAAGGAAGAACTGATCGCAGCCCCACATCAGAGGACAGACACATTTCGCATGGTAGACGACATGATAATTATGGCGAGTGGCAGAAGGGCGGTATCAGCTAGTGCTAGCTCAGGATTCCCCCCTCAGAGAGCTGGTGATGCGCGAAGCACACGAGTCCCCAGCAGCAGGGCACACAGGAAGGGATAAGACACTGGACAGGGTATCCCGTCGTTTTTGGTGGCCACGCATGAGCAAGGATGTCACCGACTGGTGCAAATCCTGCGTCGTGTGCCAACAGACCCGGCCACGCAACGGGTATCCAGACGGTCAGCTTAACCCCCTGCAAGTCCCAGTAAGACTGGGGCAAGTGGTTAGTATCGACTTCGTCACTGGGCTGCCCCGCACAGAGCGAGGGTACGACGCGTTTGCTACCTTCACGGACAAGTTGTCCAAGATGGTGCACGTAGTCCCCATGCTTTACGCTGATAGCTCAGCTGCACAGATCGCGCGCATGTATTTCGACCAAGTGTGGCGTTTGCACGGCGCTCCCATGAAGATCGTCTGTGATCGGGACTCCCGCTTCAGAGATGAGATGCATCTCGAGCTACATCGGTTGATGGGAGTCCAGGTTGCCTCTACCACGCCGTACCACCCACAAGGTGATGGGCAGGCAGAGCACACAAACCACACGGTCGAACGCATGTTGCGCGCGTATGTCGACGCCAACCAGCACGATTGGGATTTGTGGTGTACCCCGGTCGAGTACGCTATTAATGACTCTCGTTCCGCCGTCACGGGCTTCACCCCTTTTGAACTGACGTATGGTCACGCTCCGGCCTCTCAGCTGGACTTCTTCGTGGAGGCAGCACTTGCATCACGGAGAGGCCGAGCTAAGGGGGGGAGGGGCGCAGCAGTAAAAAAGGGTACAGCCCACGAGACAGCCCGCCAATTTGTTCGCCAGTTGCAGCTCACTAGGGAGAAGCTGCTCTTAGCTCAGCAGCAACAGATCGCCCAGTACGACGCGCGTCACAAGTCCAGGAGTTACGCAGTAGGCGATGAGGTTTGGGTGGATGCCACGCACCTCACCCAGCCGGGCGACCGCGGGTTGCACAAGAAATTGCTTAAGAAGCGCCTCGGGCCCCTTCGGGTGCTGGAAGTCTTTCACAGCGACAGGCAGATGGCCCTTCCCGCGAGCGATAGAGGCGCACCGTCGGCCTATAGGTTGCAGACGCCTAAGCAGTGGAAAGTGCACGATGTGTTTACCGTGGACCGGCTTTCGCCAGTAGAGTCGAGCAGCCGCTTCGTTGAGAGAGCTAAGGAGATTCCCCCTCCTCCGTTGGACGTCAGCGGGCGCAAGGAAACCCACGTCGAGAGGGTGGAGCGTTCGCGCACGCGCCAGCGTCAGGGCAGGAGGTGGACAGAGTACCTGGTCAAGTGGACAGGAATGCCCCGCAGTGAGAACGAGTGGAAGACCCGAGAGGATCTGGAGTGGGACGGAGCCGGCAGGCCCGGTGTTCCCAACCGAGCGTTGTTGGAGTTTGAGAGGATCGAGGCTAAGAGAGTGGAGCGAGAGAAGCTTAGGGTCCGTAAGAGGCGCGACGAGTCCGCAGGAGCGGTATGGACCACGCTATCGGAGGAGCTCAAGGTAGACGGCGCAATGCCATGGGTGCCAGAGGAGAGGTTTGATGAGGAAGTAGGGACTTTCGCGAGAGTATCTACTCAGAGCACCCTGCCGCCAGTCAACGGAGCCGCAGCACTTGAGAAGGAGCCAGTCGGCCAGTCTAAGATTCTCGTATTGTTTTGTGGGACCGGGTCAGTCGAGAGGCAGTTCACTAAGCAATTTTCCAACAGCGAAGTAGTTGCCGTAGACATTCAGCCCAAGTGGGGCCCCACACATTGCGAGGATATCATGCGATGGGACTACCGACAGTTCAGACCAGGACACTTCGACGTAGTCTGGGCTAGCCCACCTTGTACAGAGTACAGCCAGGCGAAGACGGTAGGCATCCGAGATTTGCGCGCTGCGGACAGGCGAGTTCGTAGGACATTGGAGATCATCCGGTACTTGAGGCCCGAAGCATACTTCATTGAGAACCCGAAGGGAAGAGAGCCCCACGGTTTGCACACGCGTCGCTGCATGAGCAATCTACCAGCTCCGCACCTCGTCACGTACTGCAAATACGGGACCGCGTACAGGAAGCCCACGCACATCTGGACCAACGTTCCGTTGCGCACACCCTTGCGAGTGTGCGATTCCGATACGCCTTGCGAGTTCTTCCGGCAGCACGGTAGGCACGAGAAAGTAGCGCAAGGAGGGCGCGCGATGAGAGCCGGAGGTGTGTTTGCGAAGGGCATGGGAGCGCGAGAGAATTTGTATGGGATTCCGTCGGCACTGTTAAAACAGCTTTTCCACAACCTGACCCTGCATGAAGAGGTGCATGCGTTCCTGTCTGAACTGCTTGTCAGGGAGGATCTGAGCGAGATGAGCGGTTTAGTCCAGTCAGCTGTTGTTGAGAGTGACCCGCCCGAGTTTGAGCCGGAACCGATAGCGTTAGCGGGAGTACGAGCTGAAGTGACAATCATACCTGAGGGCGGATGGGAATCTGACGCGAGTGGTCTTAGCGATTGAGAGCGTTGGGGAGCGTCGGGAAGAGCGGTGGCTCCAGCCTTGGCGAGACCAGGCGGCAGGTGAGAACCTGGGTAATCCATCCGAGAGAGCAGTGGCTCCAGCCTTGGCGAGACCAGGCGGCAGGTGAGAACCTGGGTAATCTATCCGAGAGAGCAGTGGCTCTAGCCTCGGCACAGCCAGGCAACAGGTGGAAATCTGTATAATCCATTTGAGCAGTGGCTCTAAGCCTCGGTATGACCAGGCGGCAGGTGAGAACCTGGATAATCTATCCAACCGAGCAGTGGCTCTAGCCTCGGTGCGACCAGGCAACAGGTGGAAATCTGTATAATCCATTTCACGAGAGCATTGGCTCCGGACCTGGCACGACCGGGCAGCAGTTGGAGATCTGGGTAAAAGCTCTACGCACTCCGAGGAGGCGGTGAAGGTTTAAAACCTTTCCTCCGGGCCGGCATCCCGAGAACTGTCAGGTAATTGGCAAACCTATTGTCATCCCCTGTAAGTGTACCGTGTTGGAAGGTTTAAAACCTTGAGCGTGGTAATGGATGTGAGACCTTGAGCCTTGGGGGAGCCTGGTAGTGCAGATGGCAGACCGGTGGGAGGCCGACCCTTGTGCTTAAGAGGTCGATCTCCTTATTGCGGTGTGTCTTGGGAAGTGTAATGTCATCCCAGACAACAGGCGGCTGAGACCTGTATAATCATTCAGAGCAACAGTAGAAGATCTGTATAAAAACTTTACTGGTCCGACGTGGTCAGCGTGGACGTGACCTTCCCTAAGGGGGGGGGAGTTGTGCTAGGAGGCAAGCACAAGAGCAAGAGAAACGGCTAAGTATAAAACGCAAGAGTACTCAGTACGGAGTACAGTAGGACCGATCAGAATGATGTTGATGTGAGGTGCCTAGCCAGTTGTACGGAGTACTCAGTACAGTTGAGTTATGGAAAGAGTTCCTGAATGTATAAGAACTCTAAGTGTAACCCGTTTCGGAGATGAGAACTGAACTGAAAAGTATAACATAAAAGTAAAGAGCCGTAACTGCTGTATATTGTGTATTGAAAGCATGCACTGAAAGCAAAAGCATAACTATATAGATTTACGAAACCGAAGTCTTATAGTTGACCAAGCGTAATCATACCTCGTGCGGTCGTTTAATAAGTGTAGATGGAATAAGTCCGAAACCGTAAAGAAGAGAAGAAGCAAGAGTGTAGACTCCTACAACGGGCGAGTGGGGCTGACAGGGGGCAGCAGGGCCTTACAGAGGTGGCTTGGTGGGAGCAAGTGGGAGTGAAATGGTGATGGCTTGAGGTACGATATGCCCCTACTCTATGTGGAGGTGGGTGCGTGCAGGGGGGGCCACTGGGGGGGTGCAGATGGGTTAGTCGCCCACTGCCTTGACTGCACGCGTGAGTCGCGGCTAGGGGTGGGGAGGTACAGTAAAGGCCCACCTATAAGAAACTCCGCCTATAAGAAAACAGCCGCTGGATTTTTCGCCAAAACTTAAGAAAACACTAAGAAAGCAGCCGCTGGACTTTTGGAGTAGATATTCCGCCATTGTTAAGCAACTCTTAAGTATGATAGAAAGCACCGCTGACGATCAAATCGGGGGCGCAAACTTAAGAAAGCCAGCCGCTACCCCCACGGGCCTGTTTTCTTATAGGTGGGCCTTTACTGTAGAGGAAAATTCTGGAAATGTGGCACGTCATAGAGATATGGTGCAATCCAGGAAGGTGTGCAAATGAGGTTAAATATGAGTTGCGTGAACCCAATGGGGTTGCCCTGAAGTGCTCATGGGGTCAGGAACACCGATATGGGGGGTGCCGTATATCTCTATGACGTGCAACCCCCCAGCTGGGGGGGGTGACCCATTCCCCTCTGTTGTGCGTGCAGTGGGCGGCGCTGTGAGTTGTGGGATGCGGTGGTGTGCATCCCACACGTCGACCGAACATGGAATAAGGGATTTTACATGTCGACGGTGGCTGGGGGCTTGGAGGAATGCTAAAAACATTATCACAGATCGCGGTGGTAAATAGCGGGGTACGGGCGAGTGGGGCTGACAGGGGGCAGCAGGGCCTTACAGAGGTGGCTTGGTGGGAGCAAGTGGGAGTGAAATGGTGATGGCTTGAGGTACGATATGCCCCTACTCTATGTGGAGGTGGGTGCGTGCAGGGGGGGCCACTGGGGGGGTGCAGATGGGTTGGTCGCCCACTGCCTTGACTGCACGCGTGAGTCGCGGCTAGGGGTGGGGAGGTAAAGGAAAATTCTGGAAATGTGGCACGTTACAGAGGTGGCTTGGTGGGAGCAAGTGGGAGTGAAATGGTGATGGCTTGAGGTACGATATGCCCCTACTCTATGTGGAGGTGGGTGCGTGCAGGGGGGGCCACTGGGGGGGTGCAGATGGGTTAGTCGCCCACTGCCTTGACTGCACGCGTGAGTCGCGGCTAGGGGTGGGGAGGTAGAGGAAAATTCTGGAAATGTGGCACGTCATAGAGATATGGTGCAATCCAGGAAGGTGTGCAAATGAGGTTAAATATGAGTTGCGTGAACCCAATGGGGTTGCCCTGAAGTGCTCATGGGGTCAGGAACACCGATATGGGGGGTGCCGTATATCTCTATGACGTGTAACCCCCCAGCTGGGGGGGTGACCCATTCCCCTCTGTTGTGCGTGCAGTGGGCGGCGCTGTGAGTTGTGGGATGCGGTGGTGTGCATCCCACACGTCGACCGAACATGGAATAAGGGGTTTTACATGTCGACGGTGGCTGGGGGCTTGGAGGAATGCTAAAAACTGCTGGATGTGACACACCGACAGTCAAAATCTGTCACTTGTCACTTCCTATAGTAGGCTGGGTGACCGTCACCAGTAGACGGGAAACACCCGTTAGTATTTATGTGTACCTCTTTTATCAATCTGAGACTTTTACCGTTCTGATATCGAAACCCTTAACTCAGGGTTTATTCTCCGTTATCCGATATATACACACCCGACTATATATCTGACAGGTTTGGCCCCACTTACGCTTTATTTAGCCACTGCGACACCGCAAGGATGATTGGCTAAAGCCGGACGCTTGGGATGGAGTGAGGCGCTCCGCGCGTGGAAGTGCCGGCAGTCGCGGGTATGGCCTAAGTTTTGTGGGTTGATTTACGGCTAGCTGTAGGCCTTTGAGGACATCTTTTCTACGGGATTTAACGTTGGATTGGTTTACGCATCCTGGTTGGTCACCACACCGTTTCGTATCGGCCGCCATCTACCACACGACTTCTCGGAATTTCTGCTCTCTCACGGCAGCCGTATCGACGACCCACCGCATTTCTTGGCCGCCCGAGACTACCGCATTTTTTTTTCCCACGTCTTCTTGCCTCACTCCACCCCTGTAGTCTTCTTCATCATGGTTGCTTCTACTAGATCGACGGCTAGCATGGCGCATCGCCGCCGCACATTAAGCACAATCTTTGACTCCGTTCCTGCCAGGCATGCCAACACGCCCGCGACCCCGCCAGCGGCACAGCCGGCCGCTAATTCGGCGGGGGCTACATTTTTGGCGTCGGTACGCACCCTACAGCGGGAGCACTTCGACATGAAGGTGGCGAAGCACGTCCAACGCAAGTTGTTCGACGGCAAAGAGGGGAGATTTTCCGGTGCGGAGCCCCACGCGGCGGCCATCTTCACGAGGATGGTCTCTGCCCTGCAGGCAGCATTCGTCACTGAGGACATCGGTTTCCTCCCGCTCTTCACGCTGGACGACGCTACTTTGGCCGTCCGCGTGGAGGCCAACAATTTATTATTCTCCACGATCGAACTGCTGATCGACCCCTCGTCGCCCGCAGCGGACTGGTTGGACTCGTCCCACGCCAGCTTCCCGGCAGACGGTAAGCGTGTCCTGCTCGAGTTCGCCCGTCGGATGATCCCGGTTGGGGACCCCTTCCAGGGGCAAGCGGACATGTTTGCCGTCCGCATCGCTGCGGGCGTGGACCCTCATGGACCCATTGAGGACTTCAACGCCGCGCTCAAGGCTGCGAGGACCAGATCAACACTGCAGGACGAGGACGTGAAGTCACTTTTCATCAAAGCCCTCGACGCCACCTTCTACCAGCCGGTGGTGTCCCGTTTGCTCCTTCACGACCAACGAGCCGCCCACGACCTACTCACTATTCAGCAGTGGGTGCGGGAGTGCTACGGCGAGCACGTGCGGGCGGGCACCGCCACCGCATCCGCACACCGGTACTCCCACGGCACGCACTTCATGGAGGAGGGCGTTGATGGGTCGGGTGCGGCGAGTGAGGTCGCGGACTTACGGACAATGGTGCTCGACTTGAAGAGGCAATTAGCCACCTTCCTCGTCACCGCCGAGTCCGAGCCGTCTCCGCGGGGGTTTACCCCTCGCGCGGGCAAACCGGACCGCCGGGTCAAGACCCGTTTCGCGGCCTCACCCCTCCCCAAAGGGGGGAATTGGTCTCAATCCGTCTCACGAAAGGTGGCCTTCCACCGCGACAGCGGTGCGACAATCCCGTACTGCCAAAATCAGGTGTGTGCTAAGGGGAGAGCGAGGCATTGGCACCGGGACTGCCCAAACGGGGGCAGGACCGGGCTCTCGGCGTTCGCCTTCGCCGAGCAGGAGGCCGAGAACTCCGTGCTGGCCGCGAGGTTCCAGCACGCCATCGACCACGGCGACCCCGTGGAATTCGACGCCCTATGCATGCTTGCGGGCGGGAAGCCGGAGGTCTTCACCGATCTTTCGGCGTGCTCGTTCTGCGAGGAGGACGGTGAGGTCCTCGTGTCCGCCGTCGCCGAGTTCTCTGAGATGGCGCACGCGGCTGGGGCTTCCACATTCAACATCAACACCTTCACTGCCGACTTGCCGGTGGTGTCGGAGCCGCCCGCACACTCACCGCCCGCGTCGGTTGAGTCCGAGGAGGAATGGACCGGTCCGCCAAACCCCTTCTGCCCTCCCGTCACCCGCACGTTTGCCGACTTCATTGAGAGCACGGGGGTTGCATTGGGGGCGCCCGACGGGCCGGCCCCGAGCATGAATTTGCTCTCCGCGGTTGAGGGGCCGGGACGCGTGATCGACTACAAGCCCGCGACTTACGCCACGAGCGACGATGACGACGGAGATGCCTCGGTGGCACCGCCGCGGCCACGGTACGGCTGCGGGAACGGCATTCCGAGGTTCGCGAGGTCTCTCCTCGCCTCCTCCCTGGTGTGCGCACTCTTTATGGTTTGTGCCGCCGCCGCGCCGCACGCAGTTACCGGTGTCGGCGGTGCCGGTGCGCGCACATGCGCGGATCCACCGGTCGGTGGTGCTCCGTGGACTGCCGCAGCAGTCCCGACTACGGGGGCTTCGCCAACTGAAGCGGTTCGTGACATTCCATGTGCTATTCCGCCTCGTCGACAACGGCGGGAGCAGAGACGGCAGGGGCTCTACATGGCCCCGATGCCGTGGCATCCCGGGCCGCCACCGCCTGCCGAGTTGTTTGTGGACGGCCCTCCGCTGTCGCCGGCTTCATCTTCAGATGACGAGGCTCCACCGTCGGGCAGCACTTGGCAGCACCCCGGTGCGGTGCAGCCTCCCGTGATCGAGAACTCGTCAATTTCTTCTACGAATGATTCATCACCGGCCCCGGGGGCCGGCAACTGCTTCACAGTCACGCTGCTCCGAGCCGGGCAGACAACTCCGAAGACCACTAGTGGCTAGATTGGTCACGCCGTGCCTGCCTGGGGGTTAGCTATAGTATAGCCTCCTAGATGTGCAGAAGAGCTCTGTGAAGTTGAGCTGTGTTTAGGGTTTTAGCAAAGTAACAGCAGTATCTGACAATCTTGCTGTGACCTGGGACCGCCCTGACCAAGAGTACAGGCCCCCAGTTGTGCTAGTTTCCTCCTGAAGTTGAGTAGGGAGTTTGTTTGCTTCGTTCACTACTAGCTCCGGTCACCACCCTAGGTGGTGTGCTGGATGTGACACACCGACAGTCAAAATCTGTCACTTGTCACTTCCTATAGTAGGCTGGGTGACCGTCACCAGTAGACGGGAAACACCCGTTAGTATTTATGTGTACCTCTTTTATCAATCTGAGACTTTTACCGTTCTGATATCGAAACCCTTAACTCAGGGTTTATTCTCCGTTATCCGATATATACACACCCGACTATATATCTGACAAAAACATTATCACAAATCGCGGTGGTAAATAGCGGGGTACGGGCGAGTGGGGCTGACAGGGGGCAGCAGGGCCTGACAGAGGTGGCTTGGTGGGAGCAAGTGGGAGTGAAATGGTGATGGCTTGAGGTACGATATGCCCCTACTCTATGTGGAGGTGGGTGCGTGCAGGGGGGGGCACTGGGGGGGTGCAGATGGGTTAGTCGCCCACTGCCTTGACTGCACGCGTGAGTCGCGGCTAGGGGTGGGGAGTACTCTTGTCCCCAGAGCTTATGGACGAAAATAGACATTTAGGGTTTGTAACTCTGTGGGGTCCATAAGTTTCTCCGAGCCTCTTCCATCAACTGTAACGCCGACCCTCGCGTGTCGCAGGCCGCGCAGCGGCCGCGCTCGGAGAAACTCTGGGAACAAGAGTAGGGTGGGGAGGTAAAGGAAAATTCTGGAAATGTGGCACGTCATAGAGGTAGAGTTTAAATTGAGTTTAAACGCATTAGTTTTAGTAGTGTTTTAGTACTTGAACGAGAGGAATAATTATAATAGAATAATAAGAAAGGCGACACCAACAGCAGGGGGTTTATTCAAGAATCTCCCTCCGATACGAAACTTCATACCGAAAAGATGAGCCACGAAACCGATTTTCTCAGTGAAGGCTTCTTGTTGGATGTTGTTGACGACGAATGGCGTATGGATACTCTCCCCGATGATGGTGAACTTCCCACTTAGGGCGTGGATATCACCACTTTCTGCATTCTGCCGAGCCTAGACTTGCGATTTACACGTAGATTTTCTGCTTTCCATTTCCTCAGTTCTCACACTGAATCCTGCGTGCAGATGTTCCTTTGCCTCATGGCTTAAGTCCTCCTTCCGACGAAAACGACGACACGCGTGAGTTATTCATCTTCAATTCTCCTCCACCCGTCATCTGTGGTGCACACCTTTTACTGTTTATTCTTCTTCTCGTGCAGAGTCGGATTTGCAACCTAACGCTCCCGAAACTTGGAACGAACTTGGACTTCATACGGTTGGTTAGAATGATCCTCAGGTGGGTTTCAGCACTTGCAGCACAAAGTTGTCGAATGCCAGTCAACGGTTTAGAGACGTTCTTTTGGTTCTCAGAGCCTCCTTCGTGTGTAGTTGCTGTTGGATCTCGTGTGTATGGATATTTAATGTGCGCTGCGATAAACATAGGCCAGGAGCAAGGATCTGCCGTGAATTTTGCCTCTGCCCTTGTCTAAGTGGTGAAGCAGTGTTTCTTCAGCCTGGGTCGAGAATTTCCGTTGCGGGAGAACACTCAAGGATATCCCATGCGAATCTGCCTTCCGTGATGAGCGAGCTCAATACTTATATCCTAAAATTCATGTGGTCCCGTTGCAAGCGTGACTGTCGTGATTTTGATTTCGCTTTGGCGCTTTGAGTCGCGTGCTGGTGTGAGTATCCGTATGTGTAAGAGTGCAACTCACTTTTGCGACGTTTTTATCGCAGCCGTTGTCGCATTCTTCCTTTGAGTCACCTTACGAGCTTACGAAACCCTAGAATCATAACCTTTCGCCAAGATGTGTGCAAAAGAATCCAGGTCAGAGGGTGACTGAAAACCAAGCCGTTGGCGAGCATCTTGCGCGCTTATGCCCAGATGCATACTCAGTAGGAACTATACTGGCAAGTACTGACTATATTGACTCCTGTGTTTGCACTTCATCACGCTTAAGCGAACCTGGCTGGCGTTTGAACTGTCTTGAACTGCACCCAAGCTATGCGTCCCCACTGCGTTTTCAGAAAGTTGCCACCGGCAGTCGTCAGATGATAGTGTCGCAACTGTTTCCTAAAGGACCCCAATTTCAGCGCTACGGTTGCCGCCGTGAAAGGTTTGCTATGTAGGCAGGTCTTCAAATGATTGCTTCAGCGCTCTGTCCTCCTTCGTTATGCAAGCCTCGCCCGCTTTTGCCTGGTCCCAACTTCAAGATGCGGCCACTTTTTGTCGACAAGACCACTTGTTGTCCTCGCCGTCAGTCCTCGGCTTGATCCGCAACTAATTTGTCCGGTGGTTCAACCTGTCTTCCAGCCTCTCGGTCATGATGATTTTCTATAACATACGATAGTTGTGTGGGACTTAGCAACGACATAGGGGCGAGTGGTCAAAACGTATTATTCATCTCCCTTTTGTGCGAACTACGCAGGTGATGAACAACTAGGAAAATTTCACTTCCCAGGTAATTGCTGCTAATGAAAACTGATTCTTTTTAAGCAAACAAGTTGATGAACCCTTCGACTGTTGTCAACATACAGCCCTAAGGTTCCGGCAAGCCCTCTAAGGTAATGGACTGAGCAGGTCACTATTGTTCTGTTACCCTCGAGAAGCATGCTGTCCGACTTATGCCTGTATATGCAGAGCACTCAAATGTGCCAGAACAGAATATCCTGATATTTCATGCAGTTCATGCCCTCGTTGTGCTTCTGCGATTAGCTTGCTATTCATGGCGATTAACACATAAGATGTGATATCTCATATTGCAGTGCTGTAATGAGCAATCCATAGTTAAGTAAAAAGTGTATAACTTCATTAGAATCTCTTTAAAAGTATGATGGTAGAGATTACTGTGAGGACCGTTCCCTCATTAGCTGTATTGACCTTCATCGGGAGGTTCGAGTTGGGGTGCTTCGCAAGCACTCAGCGTGTGCAATGACCTCCGCCGGGAGATCCGCACCGATGTGCCCCCCGTGCACCTAAGGTGACCTCTACCGGAAGGCCTGCACGTGGGTTTTGTGCGAGTATTTCCCTAGTGCCGGAGGTCTCCTCCACGACCAGCTCCACTACGTTGCAGGGTGTCGACAGCGCCCAACCAGCTCTTCACCTCCATGAATTGGGGCAGTGTGCCCAAAGCTGGCTCTTTCTCTAAGAGGTCGGAGGAGTCAAGCACAGCGTGAGAAGGGGCTGGTAGCGGAATAGAAAATGAAGATCATCGTACACCCTGAAATCATATGTCGAATCACATTTTACTATCCAGCCATATATTCTCTAGAGAAATGCAAATTATGTACGATCTTGATTTTCTTTTCCGCTATCGGGTTATGAGGACCTGGACCACGCACCACTGCCTTCCCACTTGAACGGCCCATATTTATTTCTCGACATCGATCAATTTTACGGTACCTGCCATGTTGCCAACGGCGAATCACTATCCCGCGCTCCACGATTTTCGGCTACGGATCAGCGGCACCATCTGATAGAATGTTATCCGATTGTTCTGCTATATTCCGACCCACAGTGTTGTGATGCAACGGGAGACCATCAGCCTACGCTTTTTCCTTTGATTACACTCATTCATTTTGTCAGGTCTCTGTGATGGACTTGCTGTAGGAGTCTCCACTCTTGCTTTTCTCTTCTTTACGGTTTCGGACTTATTCTATCTACACTTATTAAACGACCGCACGAGGTAAGATTACGATTGGTCAACTATCGGACTTCGGTTTCGTAAATCCTTCTAGTTATGCTTTTGCTTTCAGTGCATGCTTTCAATACACAATATACAGCAGTTACGGCTTTTCACCTTTATGTTACAATTCTCAGTTCAGTTCTCATCTCCGAAACGGGTTACACTTAGAGTTCTTATACATTCAGGAACTCTTTCCATAACTCAACTGTACTGAGTACTCCGTACAACAGGCTAGGCACCTCACATCAACATCATTCTGATCGGTCCTACTGTACTCCGTACTGAGTACTCTGCGTTTTATACTTAGCCGTTTTTCTTGCTCTTGTGCTTGCCTCCTAGCACAACTCCCCCCCCCTTAGGGAAGGTCACGTCCACGCTGACCACGTCGGACCAGTAAAGTTTTTATACAGATCTTCTACTGTTGCTCTGAATGATTATACAGGTCTCAGCCGCCTGTTGTCTGGGATGACATTACACTTCCCAAGACACACCGCAATAAGGAGATCAACCTCTTAAGCACAAGGGTCGGCCTCTCACCGGTCTGCCATCTGCACTACCAGGCTCCCCCAAGGCTCGAGATCTCACATCCATTACCACGCTCAAGGTTTCAAACCTTCCAACACGGTACACTTACAGGTGATGACAATAGGTTTGCCAATTACCTGACAGTTCTCGGGATGCCGGCCCGGAGGAAAGGTTTTAAACCCTCACCGCCTCCTCGGAGTGCGTAGAGCTTTTACCCAGATCTCCAACTGCTGCCCGGTCGTGCCAGGTCCGGAGCCAATGCTCTCGTGAAATGGATTATACAGATTTCCACCTGTTGCCTGGTCGCACCGAGGCTAGAGCCACTGCTCGGTTGGATAGATTATCCAGGTTCTCACCTGCCGCCTGGTCATACCGAGGCTAGAGCCACTGCTCAAATGGATTATACAGATTTCCACCTGTTGCCTGGCTGTGCCGAGGCTAGAGCCACTGCTCTCTTGGATGGATTACCCAGGTTCTCACCTGCCGCCTGGTCTCGCCAAGGCTGGAGCCACCGCTCTTCCCGAAGCTCCCCAACGCTCTCAATCGCTAAGACCACTCGCGTCAGATTCCCATCCGCCCTCAGGTATGATCGTCACTTCAGCTCGTACTCCCGCTAACGCTATCGGTTCCGGCTCAAACTCGGGCAGGTCACTCTCAACAACAACTGACTGGACTAAAACGCTCATCTCGCTCAGATCCTCCCTGACAAGCAATTCAGACAGGAACGCGTGCACCTCTTCATGTAGGGCCAGGTTGTGGAAAAACTGTTTTAACAGTGCCGACGGAATCCCATACAAATTCTCTCGCGCTCCCATGCCCTTCGCAAACACACCTCCGGCTCTCATCGCGCGCCCTCCTTGCGCTACCTTCTCGTGCCTACCGTACTGCCGGAAGAATTCGCAAGGCGTGTCGGAATCGCACACTCGCAGGGGTGTGCGCAACGGAACGTTGGTCCAGATGTGCGTGGGCTTTCTGTATGCGGTCCCGTATTTACAGTACGTGACGAGGTGCGGAGCTGGTAGATTGCTCATGCATCGACGCGTGTGCAAACCGTGGGGCTCTCTTCCCTTCGGGTTCTCAATGAAGTATGCTTCGGGCCTCAAGTACCGGATGATCTCCAATGTCCTACGAACTCGCCTGTCCGCAGCGCGCAAATCTCGGATGCCTACTGTCTTCGCCTGGTTGTACTCTGTACAAGGTGGGCTAGCCCAGACTACGTCGAAGTGTCCTGGTCTGAACTGTCGGTAGTCCCATCGCATGATATCCTCGCAATGTGTGGGGCCCCACTTGGGCTGAATGTCTACGGCAACTACTTCGCTGTTGGGAAATTGCTTAGTAAACTGCCTCTCGACTGACCCGGTCCCACAAAACAATACGAGAATTTTAGACTGGCCGACTGGCTCCTTCTCAAGTGCTGCGGCTCCGTTGACTGGCGGCAGGGTGCTCTGAGCAGATACTCTCGCGAAAGTTCCTACTTCCTCATCAAACCTCTCCTCTGGCACCCATGGCATTGCGCCGTCTACCTTGAGCTCCTCCGAGAGCGTGGTCCATATTGCTCCTGCGGATTCGTCGCGCCTCTTACGGACCCTAAGCTTCTCTCGCTCCACTCTCTTAGCCTCGATCCTCTCAAACTCCAACAACGCCCGGTTGGGAACGCCGGGTCTACCGGCTCCGTCCCACTCCAGATCCTCTCGGGTCTTCCACTCGTTCTCACTGCGGGGCATTCCTGTCCACTTGACCAGGTACTCCGTCCACCTCCTACCCTGACGCTGGCGCGTACGCGAACGCTCCACCCTCTCGACGTGGGTTTCCTTGCGTCCACTGACGTCCAACGGAGGAGGGGGAATCTCCTTAGCTCTCTCGACAAAGCGGCTACTCGACTCTACCGGTGAAAGCCGGTCCACGGTAAACACATCGTGCACTTTCCACTGCTTAGGCGTCTGCAGCCTATAGGCCGACGGTGCGCCCCTATCGCTCGCGGGAAGGGCCATCTGCCTGTCGCTGTGAAAGACCTCCAGCACCCGAAGGGGTCCGAGGCGCTTCTTAAGCAATTTCTTGTGCAACCCGCGGTCGCCCGGCTGGGTGAGGTACGTGGCGTCTACCCAAACCTCATCACCTACTGCGTAACTCCTGGACTTGTGACGCGCGTCGTACTGGGCGATCTGCTGCTGCTGAGCCAAGAGCAGCTTCTCCCTAGCGAGCTGCAACTGGCGAACAAATTGGCGGGCTGTCTCGTGGGTTGTACCCTTTTTTACTGCTACGCCCCTCCCCCCCTTAGCTCGGCCTCTCCGTGATGCAAGCGCTGCCTCCACGAAGAAGTCTAGCTGAGAGGCCGGAGCGTGACCGTACGTCAGTTCAAAAGGGGTGAAGCCCGTGACGGCGGAACGAGAGTCATTGATGGCGTACTCGACCGGGGTACACCACAAGTCCCAATCGTGCTGGTTGGCGTCGACATACGCGCGTAACATACGTTCGACCGCGTGGTTTGTGTGCTCTGCCTGCCCAAGCATCACCTTGTGGGTGGTACGGCGTGGTAGAGGCAATCTGGACTCCCATCAACCGATGTAGCTCGAGATGCATTTCATCTCTGAAGCGGGAGTCCCGATCACAGACGAGCTTCATGGGAGCGCCGTGCAAACGCCACACTTGGTCGAAATACATGCGCGCGATCTGAGCAGCCGAGCTGTCAGCGTAAAGCATGGGGACTACGTGCACCATCTTGGGCAGCTTGTCCATGAAGGTAGCAAACGCGTCGTACCCTCGCTCTGTGCGAGGCAGCCCAGTGACGAAGTCGATACTAACCACTTGCCACAGTCTTACTGGGACTTGCAGGGGGTTAAGCTGACCGTCTGGATACCCGTTGCGCGGCCGGGTCTGCTGGCACACGACGCAGGATTTGCACCAGTCGTCGGTGACATCCTTGCTCATGCGTGGCCACCAAAAACGACGGGATACCCTGTCCAGTGTCTTATCCCTTCCTGTGTGCCCTGCTGCCGGGGACTCGTGTGCTTCGCGCATCACCAGCTCTCTGAGGGGGGAATCCTGAGCTAGTACCAGCTGATACCGCCCTTCTGCCACTCGCCAAATCATGTCGTCCACCATGCGAAATGTGTCTGTCCTCTGATGTGGGGCTGCGATCAGTTCTTCTCTCAACGAACTGAGGTACGGGCTGCGTTCGTATTCCGCTTGCAAGGCGCGGACGAACTCATCAGCCTTCAGTGGTCCTGACGCTGCCCTGACCTTCGCTGCAACCCCTGTAGTGACTAAAGGCTCGTCGGGTTCCGCTTCACTGTCCTTTCGCAGTGTCGACACTGGTACCGGTTCAGGATCGGATTCGGATCCGGTACGCACGGACCCCCACGGTCCCATCCCCGACGGTACGATTTTTTGGACGGTCTCATCGTGTACCGGAACTGACGGACCCAAATAATACGCGGTCTCACCACGTCCCAGTACCATCGATACTGAACTAGCTACGGTCTCGGACCCGACGGACCTAGAGATATCACGGTCTCATCGTGTCCCAGCACCGTCGATGCCAAAAAAATATCGAGTCCGTCTCATCGTGTATCGGAACCGGCGGGTCGACTCGTCAGTTCGGCTGGTTGTGGTGCCCGCTCCCACGCTGAACGTTGTAATCGTGACAAGTGGACTCTTGAGACGAAACTTGGGCTCTCTCACTCTCTCAAAATGTTTTTCAAGGACTGTAAGGGCTCCTCTCAGTGAGCGAATAACAGCCGTACTGAAGGTATCACATAGTCACAAATATGGTAAAGGAAAAAAACAGCAGGTGATAGAACACTAGTATCGCTCGACCACTTTATTGTGCAGTATGATGATGGAAAAGAACAAGTGGAGCTAGGCGTCGAAATCAAAATCCCCGGCAGTTGGTTCAACGAAATGACCGCGGCTGAGAGAAAGCTATCGTTCGATTGTGTTGCTGTTGAGTCATGTGTAGAGGAGTGAAATGCCGTCATTTCAAGCTATCGAACGTACGGTCGGTTTTCAGTACAATCAGAATTTTCGCCTGGATTGAAACGTATCGAAAAAGACTATGAGAACCGACGAGCCGGAATGAGGGTCAGAGCCGAGCTGGACCGAAACCGATGGCACCGCCCGCAGGGCGGTATCATGCCAAACCGGAACCGATGAGACCGCCCGAAGGGCGGTCTTGGGACCGACGGTACCGCCCGAAGGGCGGTATCGGAGTGAACCGGGCTCGATGGGACGATTCGGAGAGCGGTCTCATCCCCGACGGCACCGAACGCACTACGGTCTCAACGAGTCCGAATATGTCCCAGTGTAGACACTGTCCTTTCGCGCAGGTGGCGCTCGGGGCTTTGCCCTGCTGGCTGCTGGGGCCCAAACCAGAAGGACCGGCCAGCGCAGCGGGGGCCGACCTCCATCAGGAGACTCGAAGAGGTGGTTGGGACGACCTTTTTCGTCCTTTATGTCAAAGACCTTGACCGGATGAAGCCCATATTTGGGGTGAATCAACCGCCTCCAGGGAGCGTCATAGTCTGGTAGAAGGAACATCGCCGAGGTGTTTTCCGGATCGGCGCGCCACTCAGCAAGGAAATGCCGAAGAATTCTTTCTATCAAGTCCGAATCCTTCGTGTAAGGGGGGTTACACCAAACGTGTTTCCCGCGCCACTTTTCCTTCAAGCAGTCGGTCCAATAGGTGTCAACCTGCCGGTTAACGCCCATGGAGTCGCAACACGCGTCCACGTCAAACATCCCGTATTGGGCCGCTATCTCCTCAAAGCGCTCCCTGATCAGCTTCCAGTCCTGGCGATCTACGACCTGGTCGTAGTGGGAGCTACCTTCTGGGGGCTTATTAACGGGCTCAGGTGCCTCTCCGGCTGCCTTCGGATGACTCTGGGTCTCAGGATGGGGGGACTCGTCGGTCCCCGGTGCTCCTCTTGCTGCCTCCGGGTGACTCTGGACTTCTGCTGCGGCCTGTTCCCTAGCTCGGTCTGCCCTGGTCATGACTGCTAGCGATTCGGCATCCCTTAAGGACTTCTCGCCTACTGCTAGGGTGGCAGCTGCGTCCAGCCAGAGGGCCGGCGTCTCTACCCACGTGAGCCCATTCAGATGGGTGAGCTCACCAATGACCGGTGCCGGACTGGTGGGAGGGAAGGACTCGTCCTCGGAATCACTATACTCGAAGGTGGCGCCTAAGACAGATGTAGGATCCTCGTCCTCTTCGAATATCTTGCCTTTCGGCTCAGAGTACCTGGGTCCATCTGTGGCGCGATCCACTGTCCCGAGGACAGAGGTAGGATCCTCGTCCTCTTCGGACCCCTTGCCTTTCGGCTCGGAGTCTCTGGGCCCATCCGTGGCGCGATCCACTATCCCTTTTTCCTTCAAACCCTCCCTGGCTGACATTTCCTGATAGTCTGGTCGCCGGGACTGCGCATCCGGTACTACCAAACAGCGCCCTGGCACGTGCTCCATCTGATGGACTCCTACCTCTACCAAGTCCTCGTACCAGCGAGCCTGACGTCGGCTGAGCTCCCTAGCTGGGGCGAAGAGTCACTGGAGGGGTTTATGGTCTCCCATGAGCTTAAATGATGTAAAAATCAGATAATGTCTCCAGGTGACCGTGGTACAATGATGGATGGCACAAAGCTCTCGTTCCCCAGCGTAATAGTTCTGCTCTGCACTGGAGAACTGCCGGCTTTCAAAGGCCAAGGGCTGCAAGCCTCGTCCCTGATCCTGCATGAGTACACCCCCTAGTGCTACTCCATTCACTAGAACAAGGTTTTTGCTTAAGTTTGCTTAAGTTTGCTTAAGTTTTCTTAAGTTTACTTAAGTTTGCTTAAGTTTGCTTAAGTCGGTATAAATCGGTAGAATTATACACCCGATGACATAGGAATGTCACCAAGCCCGCTTCAGGATGCCCCAGGGTTCACGCGAGAGCCCCAGAATGACTGGCGCGATGCCAGCAGATATGACTCGAAGAGGCTGGGTTTGTAAAAGGCCAAAGATTTGTCTTGCAGTCGACGATGAGTAATTATACACACTGAATCAGTCGAGGTATAAAAGGTTGTGGCAACCTGATTCGCGAAGGCTCGCGTGCACTATAAATATGTCAGGGAATGTCGTGAATGGGGAAAGCCTGTAAGTGGTGTAGTCCAATCAAAATCGCGATCGTCATCATACCCACGCATGTGACATATATACTTTAAAATAATAAATACTTGGAACACTCGATTTCAAATCAGGCGAGGGTTTAAACTGCGGCGGGCGGGGCTTATTCGTTCTTTCGAAAGAGAAGGTTTTTTGACCACCTTCCCTTTCCGCCCTTGTAGTAATTTTGAAGTTTGAATATATAATAAACATGGCGTCTTCTCCTCCCGCACGTGCGTCTGGCAGCCAGCGCGCAGCAAGACTCCTTGCTGCGGCGGGACGCTCCAACGGCGGGGGAGATCCACCGGTGAGAGCTTCAGTTTTAATTTTGTGAAACAGCATGGTTTTAGACCGACGTTTTGCGTGGGCCGTGTTTTGCGTTTATTTTTTCCCCCCACACAGTCGGGTTGTCGGGTGTGCAGGTTGTGGGCCAAGCTGGTCAAGCAGGTGCAGCAGCCGCGGTGGACCTCAATAAGGACGTCAACGAGGAGCCCGCGGGTGAAGAAGGCGGCGCTCCTGAAGAGCCTGCAGAACCGCCGGTGAGTTTTCTGCGTTTCCTGAAACCGTTTGCATATCTTGAACCTAATTTAAGTCGCACGTTCCGCCGGCAGAGGTTGCTTAAAAAGAGACGTGCGTACAACAAGCGTGTTCCACTTGTGTTGGTGTCTGCATGGTGGTCAGCTCGGGAGGGTACTGCTTCGACCGGCCGGTAAGGTTACATGACAAATGGTTGTTTTTCTTTTCCCCGATGATGTGCCGGTGGGTCGGGAGCGGCGTGCGCGTGGCCTGATTCAAGGCTCGCTGCGCGCCCCCTGTACCCGTGGCTACATTGCATTTTCGGTCGGGGTAGGTGAGGATCCCAGCCGGTGGGTTAGGAGAGGCGTGCGCGTGTCCTTGTTTTGCAAGGCTCGAGGCGCGCCCCCGGACCCGTGGCTCGGTTGAAACGGGGTGTGGTAGCTGGAATTTTCGAGGATGTTTCGGGTTGGTGCGGCAGACCGTGGGCGTAAATGGGTAGGGCACATTGAATACGTATGGTGCGGTGTGAGGACAACTCCTCTGACACGCGACCATATTAAGGGGGTGTGGCCGGTAGGGTGTATGTGTTTGTTTTGGGTGGGTGCGGCAGACCGTGGGCGCATGTGGGTTGGGCAAATCGTATATATATGGTGCGGTGTGAGGACAGCTCCTCTGACACGCGACCATATTAAGGGGGTGTGGCCGGTAGGATGTATGCGTTTGTTTCGGGTCGGTGCGGTGGACCGTGGGCGCATGTGGGTTGGGCACACCGAATATCTATGGTGCGGTGTGAGGACAAATCCTCCGACACGCGACCATAACAAGGGGGTGTGGCCGGTAGGATGTTGATGGGTGTGTTTGTTTTGGGTCGGTGCGGTGGACCGTGGGCGCATTTGGGTTGGGCACACCGAATATCTATGGTGCGGTGTGAGGACAGCTCCTCTGGCACGCGACCATATTAAGGGGGTGTGGCCGGTAGGATGTATGTGTTTGTTTCGGGTCGGTGCGGTGGACCGTGGGCGCATGTGGGTTGGGCACACCGAATATCTATGGTGCGGTGTGAGGACAAATCCTCTGACACGCGACCATAACAAGGGGGTGTGGCCGGTAGGATGTAGATGTGTGTGTTTGTTTTGGGTCGGTGCGGTGGACCGTGGGCGCATGTGGTTGGGCACACCGAATATCTATGGTGCGGTGTGAGGACAAATCCTCTGACACGCGACCATAACAAGGGGGTGTGGCCGGTAGGATGTAGAAGTGTGTGTTTGTTTCGGGTCGGTGCGGTGGACCGTGGGCGCATGTGGGTTGGGCACACCGAATATCTATGGTGCGGTGTGAGGACAAATCCTCTGACACGCGACCATATTAAGGGGGTGTGGCCGGTAGCATGTATGTGTGTGTGTTTTGGGTCGGTGCGGTGGACCGTGGGCGCATGTGGGTTGGGGACACGGAATATATTTGGTGCGGTGTGAGGACAGCTCCTATGACACGCGACCATAACAAGGGGGTGTGAGCGGTAGGATGTAGATGTGTGTGTTTGTTTTGGGTCGGTGCGGTGGACCGTGGGCGCATGTGGTTGGGCACACCGAATATCTATGGTGCGGTGTGAGGACAAATCCTCTGACACGCGACCATAACAAGGGGGTGTGGCCGGTAGGATGTAGAAGTGTGTGTTTGTTTCGGGTCGGTGCGGTGGACCGTGGGCGCATGTGGGTTGGGCACACCGAATATCTATGGTGCGGTGTGAGGACAAATCCTCTGACACGCGACCATATTAAGGGGGTGTGGCCGGTAGCATGTATGTGTGTGTGTTTTGGGTCGGTGCGGTGGACCGTGGGCGCATGTGGGTTGGGGACACGGAATATATTTGGTGCGGTGTGAGGACAGCTCCTCTGACACGCGACCATAACAAGGGGGTGTGAGCGGTAGGATGTATGTGGTTGTGTCGAGTTGGTGCGGTGGACCGTGGGCGCATGTGGGTAGGGCACACGGGATATATTTGGTGTGGTGTGAGGACAGCTCCTCTGACACGCGACCATATTCAGGGGGTGTGGCCGGTAGGAGTTATGTGGTTGTTTCGGGCCGGTACGGCGGACCGTGGGCGCATGTGCGTTGTGGCGTGTCGTATGTGTGTAACATCATTAAATGTAATACTAGGTCTGATAGAGGAGGGCGGTTGCTGCACCTTTTGCAAGACCAAGAAACGCAAAACCCGCAGCCGTAACAACAAGTCCAAGCGTCTTAAGAAAAAACTAGTGAAGTTGGAAAGGGCAATTAATGCACTTGAAGCTTCTGTCGAGGAGAAGAAACCCCTTCCACAAGCACCGCTTCCCATATTCGTGGGTGGTTGCTCGGAGTACTACTCCCAACTCACGTCCGTGAACCGTCGTCCCAGCTCACGAGACCCACGCACAACCGCCTGGCGTTACGGCCCGGATGTCGCGCGCACTCTGGCGCAGAACTGCAACTTGGGTGAAGTCTCCTACAATATGGTCACGTTCTCAAATCCTTTAGGTCCGGCGAAAAAGTGCGACGGCGGTTTCGCGTCAACCAGAGTCGGTTGCACCCTCAACGGCACAGTTCCTTTGGTGTACAAAGAGTTCAGTCTAAAGCACTGGCCAAGCGCGTCAACCCGCTTTTCCGAGTTTGCTCGGGAACTATACATGACGACCCTCGCCGCGAATTCAGCTCCGCAGTACGTGTCGCCCATACTCCACTTCGGTTTGCGGCAGCTTGGCGAACGAGAACGTCCCGCATGTGCACCGTTCTTACTTTCCATGGACCACGGCATCTCCCTGGACGCCTTCCTGGCACAACCGCCCGTGGCTGTTACCATGACCTTCAAGAGAGACCTGTGCGCCAGAATCTTGACAGGCTTTGCTGCGCTGCATAAAGCCGGTATCTCCCACGGGGACGTCAGGGCAACAAACATGGTGCTTTCCCCGACGAGGCCCGACAGCTTGGTCATCATCGACTTCGGGCTATCAAGGCGGCAGCATAGGGAAGGGCTGCCTGAAGACCACTACCGAAGGCACCGATGGACCTCCGGAACGCCTGACGATGCACATCACAAGCCTGGATCCGTGTATGCGCCGGAGTACAGTAATGGAGGACCGACACCTGCAACCGACATGTGGGCGATTGCCCCGATCCTCGTGCGCATCTTGATTCGAGATTCACGTGACGCCCTTAAGAGAGTTAATGATGATGCCACCAGCGCGACTGTGCATGACATCCTGGGGAAGCGGTCGAGCAATACCTATGTCAGCCGTGCAATCTGGAGCCCAGTTATGGACTGCGTGCACCGCGAGCCCGCGAAACGGCCATCCGCCGCTAGCCTTGCCCGTCTTTTTGTGGCCTCCAAGGCGGCTACCGATGGCAAGTTAGTGATGTCTGGGAAACCAATAAGCGCCATTGGATGCTAACCTAAGAGGTAGGTTTGTCGCCGATGTCCTCGTATTGGGTATTGGATGATGTTCATATGTTCCCGCCTGATGCCTGCATTGCGGCTGCAAAGCTGCCTTCCTGGCATGCGATAAATCACAGCGATCCAGCCAGTTGGATGGAGATGGTTGGTTTTTTTACTTCTGAAAACCGACGTACCATGCCTTTTGCTGCAGGTAACATCCACACCTCGTCACGCGTATTGCAGCCAGGTTGGCTTGGAGCGGTGGTCTCTATTGAAAATCTGGACGCTGGAGCAACGCCGTCTTGCTGGTGGGTTATGGCCTGAGAGCTCGGCGGACTCCTTTGCGTTGCACGCGCAAAGCTTGCTGCTGGACGTCTTTGGTGATCAACATCTTCATCACGCTATATTCGTGAAGGCCGGGGAGTGTCCGCTGACCCCTCCGCCAACTTTTTCGAGTTTGCAGGGTGGCCGCGGAGCGGCTGGTCTGTGCCCCAATTGGGACATCCCTACGGCCTACGGGGCCTGCTGCGACTTCGTGTATATGCCACGCCCCTCGACGGCAGCGGTTGCCATGGTTGGTGGGGGGAGGTTGTGCTTGTTCACGGTCCGTGGGGTCACCCTCGGTTACACTTCACCAACGTCTTCCAATCGTTTTTTGGGACGCAGCTTCACCGAGACCTTACAGATGCCCCCTCCATTTCAGAAGACTCCCCTCTCCTTCCTGTCAGCCGTCTCTTGACCTACGCGGAGCTTGGCGTTCAAGTGGATGCAGTGAACGCCAAGTGTGCGGCGTTCTCAGCTTGGCGTGCCACCGCACTTCGGATTGGCCGATGCTCATTGTGCAAGACCAGGCTGCCTCGTGGAACCAGGAGGCGGTGCCCATGCCGGCAAGTACGCTATTGCGACATAGTCTGTCAGCGTGCGCATTGGAGGTTGGTGCCGTTTGGGCATAGGATGGAGTGCACGGCCCGCAAACCGCCGGCACCGTGGAGGTGGACCATTGAGGATCATCTAGCTTTTATGACAACATGGAATAGTGATAGTGTTAATAACGAGGCAACAGCTCGTTGGCAACAGCTAATAACACTCTTGAATAGTGAGGGAGAACAAGATATGTAATACAATTTCTATACACTTCTTATGTGTAAAGCCAAAATGAGCTTCTTTGGGAATTGGTGTATTGTTTGTACTCGCGAAATACGGCATTGTCGTTGAGTGGATTCCGCCCGTGCCCGCCGGTACACTTGTAGACCTCACGTGAGCGCGCACCACTTGTCCGTTTTAATGCTCCAATTATTAACGGTACATTATGGAGGCACCTAAAACTTCCAGATGAGTAATACTTTTGGCATTAAAGTGTATTGAACATCGATTGTGCGGTGTTTTAGGTTGCAGGCACGTTAACCGGTCTGGGTCACGAACCGCTGCGATCCGCGTGTGCGAATGCGTACATGACGCTTGACTCTTGGGTGGACATGACTGAATTTTTGCGGTACCGATGTCGGGCGTTCTGCTATGTCCGCCGCATGCGTCAAAATGTGGAGGGAGCCGAATCGTACTCCTTTGAGTTCAAGTTTCACGGGCATTGCCTGTACGGCCCGGATGCATCATGGGGCTCGCTGTTGGAGGGTGCACGTCCCCAAGGGAATGCAGAGATGTTTCTCCTGGATGTGCCGGAAACTGCACGAAGGCAATGGGAGCCCGAAAGCGATGCATGTGCGATGTTCGGTTCGCTAAAGTGCCCGGAACTGCGCTATGATCCACGACCGTTTTCTTCGCGTGCCCTTTTCTTGGCGCTGGTGGTTACCGCCGTGCGAACCATGTTCCACCGTGTCGTCCAATGGCGGGTGGAGTCGCTCCAATCAGGCAATGTTGTCGTGGAAGGTCAGTTGCGTCGCGGATGGTGGAGGAAAAGCTGGGTGACCACTGGCCGGCCGGGCGAGACGTGGATGGCGTTCGTGTATGTGCAAGACAAGTATGCCGCGACAGGGGATCCTGCGCGTGGAGATATCATGGTGGAGGCATGGTGTCCTGAGAATCCCATCGAACCTCTCATAAAATGCACTGGATACAATGTATCACAGTTCGCGCCGGAGTGCATATTTCGGCAGATGCGTACCACTAAAAAAAATCCCAAATACGGCAGACCTGACTATGCCAATCGTGTGGTATGCATACGTGCAGCGGAAGGTATCTACGCTTCATCTTTTCAAAACCGCGGGCAAAGCGAATCCACCAGTTTTCCGCACCAGTGCTCCCACGGCCACGAGTGTTGGAGAACAATAATCTACATCCATGCGCACTTTGCGGAATACTGTCAACCGATTCCCCCGAGCTCCCTGCCGAAGAGACAAGAGCCTTGTTCCGTATGTCGCCGTGTCCTGATTGGGAAAGGCGTCCGTCAATGCGGAGGGTGCCTTTTGCGTGTGTATTGTTCACCTGAGTGTCAGCGCGGAGACTGGCAGCGGACACACCGACACGAATGCAAGGCCATCGCTGTGTCGGAATGGAGGAATATGGCGGGGCTATGGGAATATGGCGGTTATGTGTTCAAGAATTTGAGCGTACGCTGCGCTGCCCGTATGATCACGCGGGGTAATATTGGGCCGTTTTTTGCATCAGATACCCGAGCTTCGCGACCTCGTGTCAGCAGTGGGACAATGTGAACTGTGAACCCCGATAGTGGCTGAGATAGTGGTGGTCTGCGGTGAACTCATGTAAGCGGAGTACCAATGCCCAAAATAAGCAGTCTGCATGGATAGTAGCGAGTGCGCTAGGGAAGGGCGTGGCGCAGCCCCCTAGATGTAAGCAACTTTTGAAATAAATTTTAGAACGTCTTGTTGAATGAGCGTATGTCGTCTCTCAGGTGGTGCGATGCGCGTACCGGGCACACTGAATACGTATGGTGCGGTGTGAGGACAGCTCCTCCGACACGCGACCATAATAAGGGGGTGTGGCCGGTAGGATGTAAGAGGCTGTTTCGGGTCGGTGCGGTGGACCGTGGGCGCATGTGGGTTGGGCCACATAAGTGTATTGCAACCTATGCCCATGTTCGGTGCGGTGTGAGGACAGCTCCTCTAATACGCGACCTTACAGTACAGGGGGGTTGTGTGGGCCAGGGGGGGCAGGAGTACGGGGACAAGCCATGGCTAAGATTGTTCCCAGGAGCGGACGCCCATTCCGTGCACACCCAAAAGTGTCCGGCGAACGTAGACGTCCTGTTGGATTACCACATCAGTGCGGGATGTTCGGCAGATGACGACCAGTTGAATGCCATCAAGGAGTTCCGAGGAGGAGCGGCGCTCGCCGTCTACACGGCCCAGTTGGCAGACATAGAGGTCATCCTGAAATGGATAGATTGGATCAGCAAGGAGCTGTGTAGATTGTTGCGGTTACTTGAGGAATACAGCAGCGAGGAAGAGACGCTAGGTAATGCGCAGCGCGCATTACCTCCTGACGAGCCCCTCCCTAGGGGGAGTAACCGGCAATTAATTGAAACGGGCTTGACTATTACCGAGCTCCGGAAAAAGCTGCACGGTAACATTACGATCAACACCAAAAGTTGGAAGCTTGCACGCGAAGCTTTCGGCGAGCCCCCCCTGACCCCGGAGTTCATGAGGATGGGGGTGGAGGACCTCCAAGATTTCTGTGTTCGGCTTCGTGCCTGGTGGGATTTGGCCGTTAGCACCCAGGAACTGGTTCGTCATGAATATGAGGAGACGCTGAATCCGAGTTCGAAAAGTCTACTACCGTTCTTCGAGGTGGGTGGACTGTTTTCGAGTGCGGTGGCGAAGTATAAAACCCCACCGTTGATATCCCCGCACGGCCGGGCGCAGGTCCGTTGCCTATGGGAGGCTGGTGACGCGCATGGCGGCCAACCGCAGCGAGTGTTTCGTAGAGTGTGGTGGTACATGCGAGATGAGATGGTGCGGCGGGGAGACTGTATCTATCGCCATTTGGGGGAGAGGACGCCGGACACAAAAGTATTCCTGCCGGCGCCTGCTGTACTCGGTCGTTGCGTTGACAGCCCCAGTCAGGTCAAGCACACGGACGTTCGTGCGCATTCCATGGAGGAACTGCTTGGGCTGGATCCGGTGTATGGTGAGCCTGGAATCCGTACCTACTCCGCCCTGATGTGCCTGGATGAGCAGGGTTACACTGAGGTCTTGCCTGAAACGGTTGAGACGAAGTACTGGCCGGAGAACGAGGATGGTGTCATGCAGCTGCCCGCGGCTTTCCAGGGCTTCCCCACCGCCTCCCCTTTCCAGCAGGCGCGCGTGGGAGGAGGGCCCGGTTGGATGACCGTGTGGCCGGCCACGCTCACCGCACACCAGGGAAAGTGCCCTGGTCAGGCCGTGCCTGGGCTGGAAGGATTATTCAGGCAGAGGTCCCTGTCCCTTTGCGTGTACCATGCGTTCTCGTACCTGGAGAAGGGTGTCATCGACCTGGACAACGCGGTGCACATCGCCTCACACGGGTTCACGGAGATGTACGGCATGCCTATACGAATGGTGTGCATAGCATGCGGTGATGCCATCCAGTTCAAGGGCGGGTACGATCTCCTGCCAAGGGTGCACGCCTGTAAGGCTTGCATACACCCCCTTCACGAGGGTACAGATCTGACGCAAGTGGGGCACGTGATGTGCGGCAAGTGCTTTGACTTCCGGAATGAGAGGGGAATAAGGCCACCGCTAATGGTCCACGAGAGGCACCGGGGATATGCCGCCACGTTGCAGGACTTTCAGGCGCTGGAACCGGCGGAGGCACGTGCGCGCGCGGTTGTCAACTTTGCAGACGTGGCCATGGGTGCGCGCCAGATTCTGCTCGCCTTCGGTCCGAGTGCCGACCTCTCACCGGAAGAGCGCGCCTCCCTCGGGGATGTGAAATGGAACCTGCCTCCGGCAGAGGCACCAAGCGCGGAGCAATGCGCGGGACCCCCCCTGCAGTATGGGGAGGGGACGGTTGTTGTGCAAGCGTCAACGGTGCAGGGGTTCCATGAACACCCGCTCTTCCAGAAGATGCAAGTGTCTTGCCCCACGATGCAGTCAGTGATCAAGGCGCTTTGCGTGTCTGTACATCGAACTGCAGCCAAACCCAGCATGGTGGCGACGGATGAAGGAGCAGCAGCTCCGGCTGCTGCTCGCGCTGACGAGCATGCGGTGCTGCTTGGCCACACACCCGCTGTTGGCGGTGGTGAGCAGCCTAAGAAGCCGCCCAAGAAGCCATATTCACGCAACCGGTCTCCAGCTGCCCAGCTCCGGCGGCAGGCGGATAGAAAGCGGAAGGCGGCGGTGCGAAGACGGCTGACGACACCCGTCAGGCAGCCAATGTTCGACGCCAACGGTTACCTAACCAGTGAACTCTTACACCAGCTTAGCTTTCCCGGCATGGAATTGGCGAAGCTTGTGGCTTCCGTCATCACCCACAACTGGAATTGTTCACGGCCCACGTTCGCGTGTCGGTGCAGTTGCCACCTGTCCCCAAAGGATACCCCTGGCTGGCATCGGAACGTGGCCTCATTGCAGGCAGTCCCACCTTGCCTTGGGCTGGCTGCGCGTAACACTAAGGCGAGGAGTGCACCTATGCCTGCCACTACAGCACCTCCCACCGTGCCATCGCACGTGGCAACTTCCGGCGGAAAAACATGTCGCCCTAGGAAGACGCTGGCAGCCATGGAATGCGGATTGGGGGGCCAACCGGCGACCAGTGCTGCTGCACCAATGGCTGCTCCCGCGGCCACACCGGCCCCGGAAGCACGCGTCGTCGGGGCAGCTCCGCCCTGCCCCCAAGGCCTGACGGAGGGCACCTTGGTGTATGGCAATGATGGACGGGTGCACCATGTACGGACTGCGGACATGCGATTGATGCTAGATTTTGCGTGTGACGCACCAGGCGAGGAAGGTCGACTGATTTTGGACACGGAGGTCAAGCAACTTCCGACCGACGGCCCGCACGTGATCGCTGAGCCGGGTGTTCTGGACGCCAGAATGCAGCTAACCCATGTACAACCAGCGCAACAGCAGGGCTTTGCAACCGACGACGCCCTCAAGGAATACCTGGCATCCGCTGGGCTAACGTTAAGGGATGTCCCGTTTGACGGTGATTGCTGGCTTTCCGTGGTTGCTCCGTACATCACAGGTGCGGATGGACGACCCTATCACCAAGTGCAATGGAACGGCGTGAAGTTCTGGACACGCAAGCTGCGGGAGGCTTTAGTTGAGTATATTAACACAAACCCCACCTGGAGCGATGGATCGGGCCGCCGCCCGGAGTGGCTGAACGATCCCGAATTCATCAGTGATCTGCATGAAGGGAAGGCGCACAGTGACGAGCATTCGTTCCTGGTCCTGGCGAGCATGGCCAAACGGGTTCTGCAGGTGTACCGGATATTCCCCACTCAAGAGGAAGTGTTGCGCCGGAAGTGGCCACAAGGCGTCAATCACAACAATCTCGTCATGCCCGACATTGACAACGCGATATACGGCCAATATGCGCCCTTCAGTATGCAGTACTTCTGCCCGCCCCCGGAAGAACCACTGACGAGCACCGAACCCATCCGGATCCTGCACATGCTGGAGGTTCCGTTATACGACCCCAAGCTTCCGGAAGATGACCAGACATGGGTAACTTACCCTGGCCACTTCATGCGGATCCTCACGGAGGAAGCGGCGGTAAAGGAAAAAGCTGAAATGGAGAGATTGAGCAAGGGAAAACGCGTGACGACGTCCGATGGTGCGCCAGGGAAGAAATCGAAGAAGCCGTCCAAGACTAACTAATCAGGTACTGCTTTGGATCTCATCAACAATCGCTTTCTGCAATCGACATCTGCGTGATGGATTACAGCCGGTGGGTTAGGAGTGGCGTGCGCGTGTCCTTGTATACAAAACCTTACAAATCCTAATATACTGGTTGTTGTCATGTGCAGGCAAGAGGCGCTGCTGTTCAGAGTTGGAGTCGAGCAGCTCCCATCGCAGCGGTAGAGTGATGTTGCAAAGCAGCGTGGCAAACTCATCTAAGCAGTAGAGCAATGTCAGAAATAAGCAGTCTGCATCGATAGTAGCGAGTTGGAGTCGAGCAGCTCCCATCGCAGCGGTAGAGTGATGTTGCAAAGCAGCGTGGCAAACTCATCTAAGCAGTAGAGCAATGTCAGAAATAAGCAGTCTGCATCGATAGGAGCGAGTGCGCTAGGGAAGGGCGTGGCGCAGCCCCCTAGATGTAAACTATACGTAAATGTAAATAAACAAGTATTGCGTTCCTTTGTAACCGCCTTTCCGCCTCGAGTGGCGGACCACCTGTTTGGAGAGCCTAGCGGGCGCGTGCGCAAACCGAAGGGAGGGGGTGTTAAGCCCAGTTTGTTATGCGGTTTTGATGTAGTTATGTGGTTGATATGTTGGTTGATATGTTTGTTGATATGTTGGTATGGTTGTTATGTTACTTATGTGGTTGGTATGTGGTGTGTGCTGTCCGGGGAATGTGCAGGAAAAGGCAAAGGTCACGAGAACCAGGAAGGCCTCCGAGGTTCAATGCGATATTGAAACCTACATCATGGCTTCTCCACCAGGCTACGATATCGACGCCGGACTCATAATACACCTCAGCAAGGCGTTCAAGCGGGACCCCCCAGCGAAGCAACGGCATGCGATGATCGTGGAGAAGGTCACCACCATTTACCCCATGCTGACGCAGAGAGAGGCGACGAGAAAAGTGAACGCTCGTTTATACAATCGCCGGGCCGGCATAATGCAGCAAAAGGGAATGACGCTGGCTCGGTTTCAAGCGGATGATTTGGCAGCGTGCAAAAACTTCAACCTTCAGGCGCTGGCGTCGAAGAGGCCCCATCTCGTGATTCCACTGACACGCGCTGAAGCGCGTACCAGTCGCCCCCTCCCCATTGCGGCAGGTGGGGCGCGGGCGGAGCCCATGGCACCGAGGACGGAGGTGTCGACCCCGCCAACAAGCCCTACCACGCAGTGCGGCACGCCAACGGTGGCTGATGCGGCAGGAGAACCGGGGGGTGCACATCTGCATGGGGGGGGCAGCAGTGTCCGGCGCACAGGCGCCCGGGGCAGAGATGACTCCGCGAACCAGCGCTAGATTCCAGCGCACGAGGCTCCGACGTGCCGCGCGCGCAACAGGCCAACGAATCAACGGGGAGCAATCCGTGGCTTCACAAGCAGCCCCAGAAGACGTTCCAGGGAGCGACTCGGCACCTGTGCGTACCAGCCCTCGGCTAAACACGCAGCATGAGAACGCGAATGACCTGCAGGTGGAGAACGATATAGCAAGTAAGTCGGCCCCTGGGACCAGTTTCCGTTGTCGGTTTGACTAGCCTGGCCCCGTGTGTAGGTGGTGACGTGATGTTGACTGGTTTGCAGTTCCAGAGTGCCTTCGATTACCTGTGCGTACCAGCCCTCGGCTAAAGAACGCGTACGAGCTGCAGGTGGAGAACAATATAGCATGTAAGTCGGCCCGTGCGTGCAGTCTTTGTTGTCGATTTGACTAGCCGGGCCCTGTGGGTAGTTGGTGACGTGATATTGTATGGCTCGCAGTCAAGAGGCGCAAGCTAAGCCAGCTGTTCTTCGGGGAGGAAAGCGCCCTTGAGGGCCTGCAACGCCTGCTGCAAGACCTGCTTCCACAAGTAGAGCAGCTGGACATCGCCACCCTCGTCGCGCATGTCGCCCGAGTGCACAAGGAAACGGGGAAGCGCGTGAATATGACTGCGAAGGCCGTGTTCTTTACGGTACATATGCCTGGATTCAATCTTCTGCCTGTCAAGCATGCCAACCACTACGAGAAACAGGCCCGTGAGACGCTGGACAAGCGCTGGACGGCCGACCTGCTAAAACACAAGGAATCGTCCGATGCGCTTGAGGCTGCCTTTAAAGCCACCTGGAAGAAGGTATCTGCAGTGCAAAGGCGTGGCGTTCCGCGAACGGCGCGCTCCTCCAAGAGCATGGCGGAACCACCGGCGCCTGCGCGTGTACAGGGCAAGAAGCACATGAGCAAAATCTGCCCCGTCGGACGGAAGGCCCACCTTGTGCGCACCGGGATGTCCTCTAAGGACCAGAAGAAGCTCCACGTGAATCAGAATACACAGGCGGGGGAGTTCCTGCTGGAGGACTTCTCGCATGCGGACTACGGGGAAATATACCCTGCGGATGTTGATGACTTACATGGCACAGTGCGCGACCTGGAGATCTTCGTTGGCATGGATTGCTTCGAGCATGACACGCCAGCAGCGTGGCGCGCGCTGGGGCACCCCCCCGTGATGCGGTGCCATTGCATCGGCGTGAAAGCGTGGGAAGACCGACCGGAGGATCCCGTCGGAGCCTTCGATTACTCTGTTTTCCACGACGACTTCTCCGTGGAGACTTTTTACTGGGACCAGCTGGTGCAAATGAATCTGGTTCGCGTCCCAGAGCTATACGTCACGGAGGACTACCGAGTGTGGTGGAAAAATCGCTCCGGTGACAACCGAGAACTTACAACCGACGAGTACCGAGGCGGCTTTGGGGACGCGCGGCCGAAGCATCTGCGCACCACGTCGTTCTGGGAACGGGTGTAGTGTTGATAAATCGCCGAGACGTAGTACGGAATTAGCGGACCCCGATCACTCATAGAACCCACACGGCAGTCGTGTGCGAACAGACGTGGGGCACATGCAATACGCACTAGGGAGTGCGCTAGGGAAGGGCGTGGCGCAGCCCCTTAGACATCGTAAACATGCAAATATTTTTAATATTGAGAACCCGCAAAGTACATGCTCCAACTGCCTGTCGCAACTTGCCTCACGGGTGGAAAGCTTCCCTCGCCGACATGATTGCTGCGGGTGCGCCTATCGTCCTCCTGTTGGCCAAGTGTTCACGGGGTGGGGATGAGGGGGGGGGAGGCAGCGCGTGCAACCTTTGTTTGCCAACAACCATGGTGGAATACTAACAATCGTCGTATTTTTGCAGGATCTTTATGCAACGTACGGCCTTAGCCTATCTGACGTGATGGACATTGCATCGGAGTCCAAGGGCACCCGCACTAGTCTGCGATCACTCCTCCGTCGACGAGACGGAGCGCCCCCTGCAGGAGGAGGGCCATTGCTTCGGGCGGAGCATGACCGCCTCACCAAGGTGGCGAAGACAATAAACGCGGCAAGTGGCAATGTTACTTCGAGATGGCGTGTGACGAAGCTACCTACGTGGCCGGCCGGTATTGGGGCCATGCGCATGCCTGGGGAACTGTTAGGCCCCGACGAGCAATTAACGGAGAACCAGACCTCACATGGCAGCGCGGTACCAGAGAATATGTCGTTCGACCTAGAGGAGGTGCCTGACCTTCTTAAAGCAAGCGCCGATGGCTTCTCAGACGAGGAGGGACCTGACGACGCGGAGACCGCACGGCTACTGGGGCAGCTACGTCTGGAAAGTGATGCCACCGAGTATAACGAAAACATATTTGTCCAGGTACGTACGACAGCAACATTCTTGTGTGCTAAGTGTATTGCCAGCCCACAACGGGTGTATAAAGAACTAACAATGCGGTATGGGGTTCGTACGCACGGTTTGATGAAGCAGGCCTTCCATGCCCACGGTTGCGACCAGGCGTGGCCAACAGACTACGACATGTGGGACGAGCGCACGGCCACGGAGGCAGGTCTCATGGATGAACTCTTGCGCACGGCCGAGGAAGGGCAGGACGTGGACATGCCTGAGGAAGAAAATGTCGTGGACATGCCTCCGCCGGAGAACCTGCAATGGGACATCCGCCCAGGTGAACCGCTGTTTTGTGACAATCCGGATAATGATATAACCGTTGGTGAGGCGGTCTACTACTTCATGCAGTTGCGAATGGACCAAGGCTGGTCACGGCCAGCTTTTGACAGATTTCTGAAGGTCCTGCTCATGCTGTTGGGTGGGCCTACCCGATGTCGCTTGCCAAGCACCCTATATAGGATGCGGACTTACATGCAAGTAGAAGATCACATGGCATATGCGGTTCATGTATGCCCGCGGTGGTGCCGACATTTCCCCCGAGAGGCAGATCCGAGGAAATGGGACCCAACGGAGGAGTGCGGTGTGGTGCTGGAGAAAGACGAAGCGGGTATCGTTGTCAAGCGCTGCAAGGAAAGACGGTTTGAGGTTGTGAAAACCGCGGACGGGGAAAAGTTGCGCCCGAAGGAGTGGTTCTATTATTTCCCGATCGAGGATACCATCCGAAGATGGATGGAATGCCCAGAGTTTTGCAAGGCCCGTGCCCGCCGAGACGCGCGCTTACAGTGTGACTTCTGGACATCGGAACTGGCGAGAACCATAAACCGCCACGCGTCCGTTAAGGGCGCTCTCTTACAGGACGCTCCTAGGATCGAAACCCCCGTTGGAGGTGATCCTTATGTGGAATACGCCGAGCACCACGTGATGGTGATTTCCCCCGGGGCGGATGACTGTCAAGTGTTCAACTCAGATGTTGGGTGACCCCCCCCCACACCATCTTGCACACCCCATATATACACAAGCATGTCGTGCAACCAGCCGCCGCGGATGCAACTGGCTGAGCGCGTGCGCGGGGATGTGGAGTGCAGGTCTTACTCCATGGGTGTCGGGGTGGTCAAAAGCGAAGACCTTCATTACTCGGTACGTATGAAGATGGTGGATCTGGATGGTGGAGTGGCTACAGGTTAATCCAGGTATCCAGCGTAGCTTGTGGCTTGTGGCATTATTAGCTTATTATGGTGGCAGTAGCAAGCTTGCAAGGGGAGAGGGGAAGGAAAAGAGAGGGGAAGGGAAAGTGCGAGGAAGCGCGCCTCGTAAATGTGTGGCATCTCGGACTTTCACCGAGATCTCCAAACCAAGGGTTTGGCGCTCTGTTTTAGGTAACGCCACTTGCACTCTGCAGGAATCTGAAGCCAAATGCTATCGCATATCTTTGAGGAATGGAAGGTGGAATGGGGGTGGCACGAATGCAGATGAGGCACCGTGACAAGTTTCACAAGTACCTATGGATGACAAAAGGGCCACGGCAGAAGATTGTTAATCCGTTGGTGGTATGGGGGCTCTTCGAAGACGAGATGCTCAGCCTGAGCAAGGGTCAGACGGTTGACGGAGCAGCTTTTGTGGTGCACGATGCGTTCCTCAAGAAATCTTACCAGCTGACCGTGATCCTGGGAATGGTGTATGCCGACTCCGTTATGCGGATAACGATGGGCAGGTTCATGGGAATTAGCAGTTACCGCGCCGATCCGTACAGTCTGTTTGAGGGAACTGTTGGTCCGGGGGGGCGAGGGATGTATTTCCGGGGCTATTTCAAGGAAGTGGAGCAGCAAGGATGGACCAACTCTAAAGGGTCAAAGAAGGTGTGGGCGGACGATGCCGACGCAATGATCACTAAGCAGATGCACGCCTCGATGGTGGCGAGCACAGAATCGGGCGCCGAACCAGCACACGCCACAGGGAGACACGGACGAGGTGCCTTGGAGCGCATTCCGTACTTTGACCCGATGCACGCATATGCCCACCCATTCGCACATTGTGTGTTGTACGGGAATGTAAAGAGGTGCCTCAAGCTCTGGTTTGGCAAGCTGAGCAACAACACGCACCCTAGGCTGGTTCTGCCGAAAGCGATTGTTGATGAGATCCGAAGCCGGGCAGCCCTCATCCAACCGCCTCACGACATAGGCCGCCCGTACCATTGCGTGGTGAAGTACTTGGGTGCGTACACGTTCAGTCTTCCCTGCTCATTATTTCAGAAAGAGGCTCAAACGCACTGATGATAGCCGCGTTTGGCGCTCTGTTTGAGCTACTGCCACGAACGAATTGCAACCTGACGAAAACTGTCGCCAAAAAGATAGGGTTGCCAAGTGTGCCTCCATCTTTTCTGCTTTTCGATGAGAAGCTTCCATCGAAAAGAAGAAAAGATGGAGGCACACTTGGCAACCCTATCTTTTTGGCGACAGTTTTTGTGAGGTTGCAATTCGTTCGTGGCATTAGCTCAAACAGAGCGCCAAACGTTGTGCTTATCTGAAATGACTCGCGACATGTGCAGGGTACGTGAGGGTGCGGCTGTGCCTGACCTATCCATGAACAAGCGCAATGGTGTTTGTCGTTATGGGGAGTGCGTGTGCTGTTGTGTTAGTTTGTGTAAATCGTACCCGGGGAGGGGTGTTGGGGGGCAGGTATGTGGACCATGGAGGATTTCCTGAATTTCGTGGTATACTACTCACCTTGGTGTTTGGCGATCTGCTGGTCCATTGGAACATGGTCATGGAGGCTGCCTGACAACACCTGCGGCGGGCGGTGTTGCATTACACGCGAGGGATGGTAACAGCAGATAGCCCCCTCACGGAGACGGAGGTACGGCGGGCGCGGGAGGTGGCAAAGGAGCATTTGTGGGAGCACGCCGCGATCATGGAAGATAAGGGCCCGGCGAAGATGCTTACATTCAACATGCGTCTGGCGGTGGTGCACCTGTTCCGGCAAGAATACTATCTAGGGGATGTGGGTGCGGCCATGGAGTTCTGGGTGGAACGAGGTATTCAGCGGGCGAAAGGAATCGTGAAAGACTCTCACGTCAAGAACAAGCCTGTGGAGGCCATCATGAATGGGACGTGCGAGAAGCTCGCCCTGGAGGCATATGTAAGCTTGCATCCAACAATGCGCTCCCTACCGGAGTTAGCCAACGAGCTTTACCCCGGCCAAGCAGCGGTCTCGGTTGGGCTTGTGGACCCAGCCGCGGAGGCTAAGACATCTCCTTGCTATTTCATGGGTACCGGCAGGCGCGTAGCTCACGACGCACCCGTCCTCGCAAGCTGCTTAGCACAACTGCAGCATTTGGTTGGCATGTTGCACCCCCGGCAGCAGGGCGCACAGGCATTATGCACGTGCGATATCATTGTGTACTTGAGGATGTCCCTGAATCTGGAGGAATTCACGTCTTCCTTGTACACGAGGGCGGAGAAGCGAGTCTCCTACCACGTTTCCATCTCGGACACTGGCTTCGGGAACTTGCTCCCGACTGGGCTGGACTCCCTATCAGAATTCCCATATGCGAAGGTCCTTGCATACTACCTGGTGATAGACACCGAGAGCCAGCATACGGTGTGCCGTTTGGCCAGTTTGCGAGCGTACCGTCAGGTAGAAGATGAATATATGGAGAACCAAGGAATCACTGTGCTCGCCAGAAATGATTACGTAGAGCTGCTACTGCCATGCGCGCTCATCGGAACGAAGGCATTATTCGTTGAAACAAAGAGTAAAGACACGGGCGACAACCTCTACCATGCGGTGCACCTGCTGCGTGAGATCCAAGGCATTCATTAATCCCCTTCCGCGCTTCGTTCAGGTAATAAGAATGTGAACTTTCCTGTGGTGTCGCACGTGCCATTTTCTCCTAGGCTGCTCGAAAAAGTCACAAGCGGCAAGGGGTGTAAGTTACTGAGAATCTGGGGTGGGATGCGCAGCTTCCAGGCCTTCTCTCAACTGCAACAGCGAGCAGTCCCCGACGTTCCCAACGGTGCTGCAGATCTATCTACGGCAGCAGAATCATTCCCCTGTCACTCTGCACGTGCATGTCACCAAGCCACGTGGGGTATACTAGATAGATAGATAGATAGATAGATAGATAGATAGATAGTTAACTGGAAGCTGGATGGAATGGGTAGCATCCCATAGTAGTGTACGCGGTACCCAGCTGCTGACTGTTTGATTGAAGGGTTTTAGGGTTTAGGGTTTAGACCCTAAATGTGGAACCAGTCACAATGTTACATTTGTAATTATCTTTGCGATGGGAAGCATTGTCCTGCCTACACGTGTCTTCTTAACAGCCAATTACGTGCATGCATGTGTATACAATCTTTAAATATCCAGCATATAGCTTTCTTACACGTGTGCATATCTCCTACATTCCAGCCAATCACGTGCTTACATTTGGATAAGATTCTTAAGTTTTCTTAAGTTATCCTTGAGCCATGTGGACAATATCCTCCTACCAAGAAGCTTCCACGTACTTACATTTTCTTAAGTTTTCTTAAGTATAATTCTTAAGTATACTGTCGGCCAATAGCTAACTGCCCCGATTTAAATATGCATAGTGTGGGTTTATATCGAAAACTTAAGAAAACTTAAGAAAAACTTAAGAAAACTTAAGGAAACTTAAGAAAACTTAAGAAAGTACTTGCAGATGTGATTGGCACGAAGAAGGGTCTGGAACCGTCTGCTGCGCCCTTTTGATCGGGTAGGGCCAAGGCTGGGGAGGAGATCAAAGCAGTTTTCAGCTGTTTAAATGCTGCTTTTTCATTCTCGCCCCAGGTCCATTCCACGCCGGATTTGGTGAGGCGGGTCAGCGGGTACGCGATATCTGCGAAGTTCTGGATGTACCTTCGGTAGAAGCCACACATGCCCAGGAACTGTCGCACGTGTGTGACAGTTTCTAGGTCTGGCCAGTCGCGCACTGACGCAACCTTATCCTGCTGTGGGCGGCATCCATCCCGATCCACCACATGCCCTAGGAACCGGACTGCTCGTTTGCACAGTTTGACTTTCGACTTTTTAAGATAGACGGAATTCTTTCGACACGCCTCCAAGACCTGGCGGAGGTGGTCGAGATGTACCTCATGGGCGCTCTTACCCGGAACCTCAGCTGAGAAAATCATGATGTCATCTACAAATACCCTGCAAAAGGGTAGGTGCCCGAGATACTGGGTCATCATCCTTTGCCAGGTGCTTGGGGAGTTTGACAATCCCATGGGCATGACCAACCACTCGTACGCTCCAAAGTGCGCAGTCATTGCGGTTTTCTCCACGTCATCCGCTCCCATAGGGACCTGCCAAAATCCCCAAAGGGCATCCATCGTAGAGAAGACGGTAGCCCCTTGTAGGTCATCTAAGAGACTCTGCACATCTGGGAGGGGGTACTTATCCTTGATCCGTGATCTCATTGATCTGTCTGTAGTCAATGACTAGACGCAACTCCTTGGGATTACTTGGCTTGGGGACCATCAGCACGGGACAGCCCCACGGAGAGGCCGAGGGTCGTATGTACCCTTTGGCTAAGAGTTCATCTAGCTGTTGCCGGAGTTGCCGCAACTCCTCCTGCGACAACTTGTATCCTCGCCGGTGCAAGGGGTTCCCATTCCAAACTGGCCTGAGCCGGATGCCGGCCTTGTATTCCCTTGACTGGACCGAGTCTGGCAGCTCTGTGCAAATGACATCTGCGAACTCCTTTTCCAGGTCCCTAAGCTGCTGCCAGATTTCCGGCGACACCGTCTCGTCTATCTCGTCCTCCGGCGGTTCCGGGGAGGCCTGATCTGCGGTCTGTGGAGCTGGCGGCGGGGTAGTGACTGGCGGGACGACTGGTACTGGCTGGTCTGTGGTCCGTGGAGCTGGCGGCGGGGTGGTGCTTGACGCGACGACTGGGGCCGACTGGTCTGTGGTTCGCGGAGCTGGCGGCGGGGTAGTGTCTGGCGGCACGACTGGTGCCGGGGCTCTCGACTTCTGCCTCTGAGGGCTCGGAACGGTGGGGACTTTTGGTCCCGGCGGCTGCCCAGCGGAGGGGCCACCTTCAGCACCAGGCCGACCGACTGCTGCGACCTGGTCACGCCAACGCACTCGCTTACGCCGTGCTCGGGGTCGTCGCTCCGCGACCAGACCCCGGCCCTGCTGGAGCGCCGCGGCCGCCTGATGAGCGTGCCAGGTGGGTGGCTTCCCGGCTGCGTGATCCTCTATCGCCTGTCTACGCACCGCTGGCGGAAGCAACGCAAATGCTCCGTTCGCTTCCTGCTTGCTAGCGAAAACGCTGAGAGGGTCAGGATGATCCCCGGCCTCGTCAACCGTACTCGCAAATCCCTTTGGCCTAATATCCTCGACCACCGCCCCTACTCGAGCCGTCGCACGAGTGAGAATGGCTTAAGTATGTGTCACAACTAAAATGGAATATTTCTATGATGTAATGTAATCGCTGTGGAATCGCAGGAATTTAAAAGATACAACTTTTTTTCATTTTCCCAAAAAAATATTTTTTAAGGGTGAAATCGCCGAAAAACCGTTGTTTTTAGCTTGATTTGGTGTTCTACTCCATTACGCGGGTGAGGAGTGCAGCGATTCGTGGAATTGATGGGTTTCCGATGTCCGGTAATTAATCCTGATGGTCACCGCAATTTGAAATTTTGGAAAAAAAAAATTGGCTCAAATCGGCCGAAAATCGCGGTTTTTTGCCTGTTTCGGCCTGTCGCGGGCCTGTTTTGGCGTTCTACGCCACTCGGCGCGTGTGGAGTGCACATATTCGTGGAAATGAGGGTTTTCACATATCACCTAAGCACTCCTGATGGGAATCGCAATTTGAAATTTTGAAAAAAAAATATTTTTTGGGCCCAAATTTCAACAGAAATCGATTTTTTTGCCTGTTTCGGCCAGTTGCGGGCCTGTTTTGGCGTTCTACGCCACTCGGCGCGTGTGGAGTGCACATATTCGTGGAAATGAGGGTTTTCACATATCACCTAAGCACTCCTGATGGGAATCGCAATTTGAAATTTTGGAGAAAACCTTTTTTTTTTGGCCCAAATTTCAACAGAAATCGATTTTTTGCCTGTTTCGGCCAGTTGCGGGCCTGTTTTGGCGTTCTACATGTACGTATAGTATATACTCATGCGTGCGAAGTGTGCATATTCGTGGTCTCCAGGCCTGTTTCAGTTGGAAATTTGTAATTGCATACGAGTTGCCATCACGAGGAACACAAGCCTGTCATTATCAAAACATGAATGTAATTTGTTATTTGGATAACAATTTGCTGGAGCACAATGGAAGCGTGCTTTGGCCCATAACCTAACACTTTTCAGGAAACATTTGCATTTCTTTTGCTCTTCACATCTCATTGCCAATAGGCACACTGCATAGCATTTCAATAAAAATAGCTTTCTTTTTACATGCTTTTAAGTGTGTGAGAGAAAATCTCTTTTTGGAATATCTTCTCTAGGCTGATTCACAGCTTCGCATGCTTTTTAGGCTGATGCACAGGCTCCAATTTAACCAGATCTAGGGGCGGCGCATGCCAGGTCCATAAAACGGGTCCCATGATTGCCGCGGCTGTGAGGACCACTCAGGCGGAAGCTGCCTTGACAAGGCTGCATTCAGCCTCATCGCCTGCCGCAAAGGCATCGTGACCAGCTGCTCAGGGTACTGCTGCTGCACCGCCAACGCATAACCTGGCATCATGGCATCATGGGCCGCACGGCCGTGGGGTGCCCGATAGGTCTGCGCATACGGGGTCTGCGCAGCATACGGGTCCAGCCCCAGCATCATGGGCGGGTACTGGGGGAGGGCGGGGAGGGCGCGCCCGTGATGTTGGGGAG
>LGRX02008807.1:0-41844 GCA_001247695.2 Cymbomonas tetramitiformis
TCGTTCACAACTTGCAACGGGTACCGGCTGCTATCTTGCGAATTACTGCAAAGCCCCCCAAACTTGTCGGAAAGCTGATTACGCACGGCATAAGTTTTTCTGTCGTTTTGCAAGGGGTCATATATTAGGACAGCCATATGCAAGATGCCGACCTTTGTTTAAGTACCGGGGGGATACGCGGCATCCAGCAGAACGGAATTCCATGAGTGCTTGGTCCTATGGGGACTACCTGCAGTTTCTAGCCTTTTGGGAAATCCAATGCGTCGCATGGTTTGCAGGTCGGCCAAAGGGTCGCCCCGTCGTGAGACAGCAGATATCTGGCGGGCAAATCGTTACCTCGGTGCGCATTGAAATGCGGGACGCCACAATTTTCAAAACCCCTCACTTTCAGAAGTATACAGCAAGAATGGGGTTTGTACACTCCAACATACACGCTCCAGATTTTGTATATTCTTATCCATTTTACCGTCTCACTCCGTTTGGTCGGTTGATGATGTGCATCTGCAAGTTAAGGTGCCCGAAAAGCATACTTCAGAGGTTGCCTTCATAGAATGATTGGCAATGCAGACAGGATAATCATGGACTTCGCAGACACGCCTTCGTCGCAAAATAATAGTAGATATGTACTTGTAGGTCCTTCGATCCGAGCGGACTAGTACCGGGTATCTGATAGGCTAATAATTCGGCAGGTCCAAGACTTTCCAAGATCATACGCTCTATTTCTTGCCTAAACTACTCATTTGCCCCCTTTTCCCGTCAGCGACGCACCTGCTTCTACTTCTACCATAGTCATGCCATCCAAGCGGCAGTCTGTTTTCACATACATCGACCAGTTTGCCAAAAATCACGGGGAGTCTTACCCATGCAGCAGTACAGTTCTTCTTCCGCCGGGTATGACTATCCAAACGTTGTGGCAGAACTACAATACACAATGCGTCGACGGCGAAGGCATGGAATGCTCACTGAGCCTTTTTTGTCGTGTGTTCAGAGAGGAGCTTAGCTCTTGGGTCAAGTTCCGTCGGATGAATTGATGCTATATAGCGACAGCATATAGCTTTGTCATTGAGCAAATTGACTTATCGTTGGAACACCGTTAAATATAATTGTATTCGAACATATTTTGAATGAAATTGTTATCGACGTTTCACATTTCCAATGTTGTGACATGCTATGTTTGTGACATGCGGGCCTTCGATCCGACCCACCTGAAAGAGGTCATTTGATTGGCCAACTGAAATCACGACGGCCACACTACTGAGATATTTAAGCACCTACCTTGTCCTCACAACTCACTTTTCAGCTTGGCACTTTTCTTTCTTCTCCTGCCACCTCATCCAACCATGCCATCCAAGCGAGAATGTATTGTTGCCTATGTTCTTGGCATGTATGCAACATGCCCTACTGCCCCCAGAATGAGAATGAGGAATTTTGACTATCTTCCTCATGGTATGACTGTTCGAATGTTGTGGAGGAACTACAATGAATGTTATATGTGCAGGAATGCGGAAGGCAACAAATGCACGTTGGGGTATTTTCGATGTGTGTTTCGAATCGACCTTGCCTTTCGGTTCAAGTTCCGACAGGTTCAGCCGTAACGTTACCGTCAACGAAACCACGGCGGCTACGAGTCAGAATGTTATCTTGATTCCACTTTGATTTCGAGTAAGACTTAGGATTGCAACCTCCCGAGGGTTAGATTTTCGACTACTTTTCGATAAGAATAGTATACTTAAGCATATGTTAACAATGTGGTAGAAGTGTATAATGTTCATTCGTCAATGGCTTGTGTTTCTTGCCGATATGCTGATGTGCCTGTGTATGGGGTTTTCTGCCTCGGTTGTGTTTTTGTCTTTCATTGATTAAAAAATCGGCGACTAAGTGATCCCGCATGTGCGAGATATACGAATTTGATTGGACCAAAAGTACACTACTCTTGCACGACCCGCGGTCCACTCACGACCAGGTACAAAAGCTCTTGCCCGACCCTTGAAGATTCATTTCCCCTGTTTCTTCTAACATACGCACCTTCAACCATACCTTCAAACATCTGCTGCTTACCTTGAAAGCATCGCCATCTGCAGGTATTATAGTGTGGCGCTTGCGATTACATAACACGCTACCTCCAATATGAATGCACCTCATTTCCCTGCAGACTTACCTGTTCAGCTTGAACGACTGCACATAGAATCCGAAAAATGTCGTGTGTGCCAATCCTGGAATTTGTTTCTAATTCGCGAGGAACTGTTCGTCGATCCTGCGCTGCATCCTAGATATGACATGACTAGACATGACCCCGCTTACGCGAAGTGGAGGTTTATCCGCAAAACGCGGGAAACATGGTATTTTCAACTGTTGGATGAGCATGTATACTCCGACGAGCAAGGCGTCGCTGACATAAGAACCCCAGTGACAATGCCGGTTCCCACGGACTATATTCCCGAGTTGAACTCCGGTGCCTTTCCCGAGATGAATGATGATGATGGAAAGTGGTGCAACTGCCGTTAGGAAACATATACGCTTGTGTACAGTCTTTATTTTATATTTGCAAGTTCACATTAGATACTTACACTGATGTATTATTCTGCTAGCTACACCAACACTTACCCTTATTTATGTGCTCCTAGACATCCTAGACAATTATTTGGTGTATATAGATTAAATTTGTATGATGATATAGATTTGTGTATCATATGCTAGTACCCATCTCAGTTGCAACTTGTTTTCTGGGAATTTAAGCATCCGAATATGCACATCCATAAACGTGTACCGTGCATGCTGACCTAAATTGCACATGGATGTGCCCACATTTGCATACGGGAATCGGCGACTAAGTGATCCCGCATGTGCGAGATATACGAAGCTGATTGGACCAAAAGTACACTACTCTTGCACGACCCGCGGTCCACTCACGACCAGGTACAAAAGCTCTTGCCCGACCCTTGAAGATTCATTTCCCCTTGTTTCTTTTAACATACGCACCTTCAACCATACCTTCAAACATCTGCTACTTACCTTGAAAGCATTGCCATCTGCAGGTATTATAGCTCCACATTTATCCTCACAATTTATATTTTCGACTTTTGCTATGGGCGACGCTCGCTTCAACTGCTAATCACCTTGCAAGCATTGTTATCTACAGGTATAAAATCCTGCAATATCGTGGCCACGTTATGCCTTCAATTCTACGATTCGGAGTTTATGGGACACGCGATCGCGATGAAGCCACTGCAGACGCTATCAATACACATGGAATGGTCCACATGCGATGTCCTCAATGCAATGTAGACAGCTGGATGATATGTAAGTTCTTAAACATCCCCTACGAGGACAGACATGTCCGACAGGACTTAGGGATCGTTTGGTGGCGCTACACCTGGAGAATTCGGAAATACATGTTTTTTGACCTTCAAGAACCGGAACTTTATCCCGACCAGAGCCCAATAGGGAACGAATGGGTTACCCCAAGGACACTGGTCATTCCAATCGACGTCACTTGGGCGCTTATTATTCCGCGGCATCAACGAGAAGAGGAAATCGACCTATATTGCGTGCGATGCAATTGCCTTGACCAATAAAGCTCTGCCATTTATGTTTTCCACTCACGACCAGGTACAAAAGCTCTTGCCCGACCCTTGAAGATTCATTTCCCCTTGTTTCTTCTAACATACGCACCTCCAACCATACCTTCAAACATCTGCTACTTACTACCTTGAAAGCATTGCCATCTGCAGGTATTATAGCTCCACATTTATCCTCACAATATATATATTTTCGACTTTTGCTATGGGTTTCGCACGACTTTCGCTTCAACTGCTAATCACCTTGCAAGCATTGTTATCTACAGGTATAAAATCCTGCAACATCGTGGCCGCGTTATGCCTTCAATTCTACGATTCGGAGTTTATGGGACACGCGATCGTGATGAAGACGCTGCAGACGCTATCAGTAAACATGGAATGGTCCACCTGCGATGTCCTCAATGCAATGTAGACCGCTGGATGATATGTAAGTTCTTAAACACCCTCGAGGACAGACATACGGGACACCGACAGGACTTAGGGATCGTTTGGTGGCGCTATACCCGGAGAATTCGGAAATACATGTTTTTTGACCTTCAAGAACCGGAACTTTATCCCGACCAGAGCCCAATAGGGAACGAATGGGTTACCCCAAGGACACTGGTCATTCCAATCGACGTCACTTGGGCGCTTATTATGACGCGGCATCAACGAGATGAAGAGGAAATCGACCTATATTGCGTGCGATGCAATTGCCTTGACCAATAAAGCTCTGCCATTTATGTTCTCCGATAGAGCGTCAACATTGCGGTCAACGTTACCTCGCTATCGAGGGAATTAAAACCTACAAGTGCCGCAAATAATTGTGGATTGAAGATATAGATTCCAATGTATCAGCAATATAGTAGCCTTAGCACCGTGAAATGATCGAAATCTCTTGCCTAGAAGACATCATAGACAAATATTTGGTGTATTTTGAATAAATTTGTATGATGATATAGATTTGTGTATCATATGCTAGTACCCATCTCAGTTGCAACTTATTTTACGGGAATTGAAGCACCTGAATACGCACATTCATAAACGTGTACCGTGCATGCTGGCCTAAATTGCACATGGATGTACCCATATTTGCATACTTGTACATGATATGCACGCATATGAACAAAAATGCAACAAAAAAATCTACCGGGACTCGCCGAGTACGAAAGCATCATGCACAAATAAATAATTTGAGTAATATTTTGTAATAAAAATTGCGGGACGACTTACGTGTCGCTTACGTGTCGCTTACGTGGCACATTTCAGATGACGTGGCAATAACTTTTAGACGACGAAAATTGTGTCAAAATGAAGGTTTTTAGACGACGATCGAGATTCATTTATTCCCAATAGTCTGTTGCATATGGTGGCGCAAAGGAGAACCAGGATGTGGGTGCCAACAAAGCCATCCGGTACAATGTCCTCGAAGCGGCTGTCATCGGGTTCCAAATGGCGGACGTGGAGTCCGGGGAAAAATCCACTCGCAAACCATGGATGTGCGACTTCGACTTCTCGACGAAGGAAGCGGAGGCGAGCTCGAGGGCGAATTTGTTGGAGGGGTATTCTGTCGTCAAGCAACCCTTCCGAGACAATGGGAAATAAAGTGGTATGCGCTCACCAGAAGCCCCAGCACCTGCTAATGGACCTCATTAACTGCCACATGATGGGACCCGCACCTTTCGCCCGGTTAAACAACGATTCGTCACCCAACTGGATCTTGGATGCAGGGTGTGGGGTCGCGACGGCCACAATGGCAGCTCTCCGGTGCGGCTTGAACGCTGTCGCGTTCGACTCCGACCAAGACATGGTGCTAGCAGCCAGTCAGCGGCTGGGGAACATTATCGACGAGCCGACTGACGATACGGAATGCATGTCACTCGAGGAAACGGCGAAGCTCAAAGAGGATGCACGCATAGAGGAGGAAAACCTCAAAAAGGCGAAAGAAATCGCCGAGTGCGCTGCGGACATCAACCAGTTGATTGATGGCGACGGTGAAGAACCCGCTCGAGGTGCACCCGCTGAAACCGGCACGGATTCTGGGCAACCCGAGGCACTCGGTACTGGTGCACCTCTTGAAGAAGGAGAAGAGGGAGAAGGAGAGGCAGGAGAAGGCGCACCAGGAGACAGCGATCCCCCCGCACCTGCCGGAGACGCACCAGCCGAGTAAATAGTGCACGCCGTGCCAAATGCCTGTCTTGAACCTGGAATGAACGCAGATACCGCGTAGATTGTGGTCGCAGTGCTAACAGCTAGTCCTGAACATTAACAAAACACATGTACAAAATGAAATTAGTCACCGCATCATATTTTGTATCGTGTTTACCACATTGAATGCTTGCATGTGCTTGTGAATTTATTATAAGCACTCATACGTACGTATCCGAGCAGATACCGCGTAGATTGTGGTCGCAGTGCTAACGACTAGTCCTGAACATTAATAAAACACATGTACAAAATGAAATTAGTCACCGCATCATATTTTGTATCGTGTTTACCACATTGAATGCTTGCATGTGCTTGAGAATTTATTTAAGCACTCATACGTGCGTATCTATTAGCCTCACCGACCGGCACCCGCGTTTATACGTGCGTCTCACGTCTCGTCGGAAAATACGTTATTTTCGTACGCCTTGGAATTATTTAGCTATATATAATTAAATTGAAAAATGACATTCCATAATGTCGTTTTCATCGAATAGCGTGTTTTTGGCGCGTGCAACACCTTTCACTGCAGTCTTGGACAGAAATTCCAGAGCTAGAGTGACGGATTCAGGCAGCTCCACACCTTCTAACTCCTTCTTGGCATCAACGAGCGCCAACTGAGAAACAGAGTGCGCCACGAAGTGGTGCTGGGTCTCGAGGTACTGCTTGCGGAGACCTTCGTCCTTTCCGTCGGAATCATTACGTGTAAGCTCGAGGCGATCGGACCCTGGCAGCTGTGAAAGGTCAACTGCGGCTTCCCACGGACGCTTACGGTCACCAGAAGCCACCAGAGAAAGCCCCTTGAGCTCAGCAAGGCGCGCTGTCGCTCTCTCCATTTGCCTCATCAACTTCTGCTGAGGTTGCGTAAGGTCATCGCCATCCAGAAACGCAGCAAAGGCGTTCGCGTACGCCGGCTGCGCGTGCAAATCATCTATACGCCTCTGACACAAAACTGGATCGGTATACCACTCCATAATCAATACACAATATACTACTGAAAATATATACGCTGAAAAAACTTACGGTGTTAAAGTCCACACAATCACAGTAACATGGCAAGAAACCTTCTCAGTACCGAAGCTGGCCTCTTAGGCCTCCGACTGATCAGAAAACCTCAGTTTTCAGATCCGCTCCGCATGACAGTCATACTGCCTGTCATACTACACTGATCAGAAAACCATCAGTTTTTTAAAAACTGTAAACTCGGTTTTATATGAAGGCGCGGTGCTTTGGACACACCCCCGCAACACCACCCGGCATATACAAGGGGGGCGGCCGTATCCTAGAAACCGTGTAAGATAAGAAATACAAGGGGTATTATAATTATTTGGGGTTGGGGTTGGACTCCAAACTTTCGTAAGATTGGAGCTAAAACACCCCGGGGGATGGGTGTCTTGGCTCACACGCCATAAGATAAGCCAATCCAGGGGCTAAGTTTTCTGTTTTATCGTTTATATTCTTACTGTGGGTGACTTTTATATAGTGATTTTATTAGTGAGAGGACTTTATTTTATGTGCGACAAACTTTTAGGTATGTAGAAGTCTGCTATATTACGTAATGATAGTGTTTATACGGTAGCGGTATGGTAGTGAGCGTGTCGTCGCGACTAGATTTCGGTATATAAAAAGCACAAATCGACGCTTATAGAATAATAAGCGTAAAGCTATAAATATCACCCCACGGACCTTAGGGCTCAGGCTAGGGTTATATAAGCGCTGACGTTTATATCCCAAATAAATCGATATAAATGTCCCCCTGGTATTGCGGGGAGGTCTTTGGACCCTCCCGTCTCCTCTCCTGTATCAATACGGGAATTGTATCGGTTGCTGAATTGCTTATCGATATATTTTTAAGACTTCGCCCAGTGGGGGGGCTCCGCCCCACACCCCCCATTACTACGGATAATTTCTAAGTCTTCGCCCGGTGGGGGCTCCGCCCCCCACACCCCCCCCATTACTACGGATAATTTTTAAGTCTTCGCCCCGTGCCCCCCATTACTACGGAACGTTTCTTTCAACCGTTGTCAACATCGGGTCCTTTACGTAATACATATCGACATCTCAACATTATATACGATTTCTCCTATACAACACATAACACTTGGAAGTCCGAAGCGAAGCGATACCGATCTATCCATGAAATGTGCGCAAAATGGATATCGATTGAGACTTATATGCCAATATGTACCGATATATCGACATATCATAATATCAGCACCACCGATACAATGCAAGACGATCAGCGATCAATATGTAATTACACAAAGAATGTCGAAGTAGCCTGAAGGGGGGTACTCTAACACGGTTGTATCACGATTGCCAAAATGAAATTACACAATCATATTGAAATACAACGAATACCACGGCACGAGCGTCTCTAGCGGAGTTTTCCGTTCCGCGGCGACATGCATGCCACGAATCGAACCTTGTCACCATGTCGCGATGCTATCTAACTTCTACCAGCATTGTTTGGCGCTCGAGCATCAGTCCGCCCTTGCTCACGACCACGACCGCGGCCACGCCCCGATCGTCCTTTGCCGACCTCGCCATGACATGTGGACGTGCCTTCGTTAACTTCATTGGGGCGCCTACACTATTGAAAATGAAGTAGTGAATATCAGTCAATGTTAGTCAATGCACTGTCAATAATTGGACAATTGACTGAAATTCACTTTGCATTAACCCACTAAATAGCGAATACACAGTGAAAGCATACGGTAATTCAAAGTGAATACACATTGAAAATATTCACTAGCATTGACTGTGCATTAACTGTGAGGATTTCATAATCATGCATACGTACATATACATATATACGCGCGCGCGCAAAATGGTGCCATGCATAAATTGTAGCAAAATATAATAGTGAATACATCGCACAATGCGGTAAGAATGTTTAATATACACACAACAACAATAATTGTTAATCTCGAAGTGATACGAGTTCATACAAAAGGCCAAGATGGTGCAAAATAATTTTGTCACTATTGAGATATTTACCAATAAGTCTTACAGTACATATACCGGATATGATGCAGTTAAACACTGCAGGGAAACCTTCACGTATCTCTACTTATCAGCAGGCAACTCAACACTCGGATACAGAGTGACATTCAAGGCTTCTCCTTCAGGCACTAGTGCACCACGGCTATCTACAACCTGCCATTGCTCGTTCATCATCAAAGATGGAACGACGCGCACATCCAAAGTCTTTAACTGTTGACTACTCACTATGAGGTGCTCTTCGTCATGGTGTGTGGGGTGTGAATCTAATACGAACTCGTATTCTCCCAAGGCACAAACCTCCCCATCTTTACATTCCTCAAGCTCATGCACAGCTATCACCACCATACGCCAACTCTCGTCATCACAATCTTCACAGGGTAAAGTGTCGACAATAGTCTTGCCCACATCAACGCTAAGCTGCTTGCCAGGAACGAAGTCGCCGATAATAACAAACCTCTGGCCGTACGAGTGAAAATCACACGCAAGAATGTTTTTCTTGAGCGCACCCAAACCACGAACTGGTTTACCATCACGACGGCGTCGGTACCTCTGAGCCATTGACGACATCTGCAAGGGGAAAGCAGGCACACTGAATCCATGTATATGTTTCAACCAACATCGTTATTCCTATTTCTCAAAAGTGACAAGGACGGAAAAGGTTGGTGGGTACGCACACTCGGACCTAACGCGGCTGCCGCAGCCGTAGGTTGCAACCGTGCAGTATGCTTCGTAACGATTGCGGGTTCAGGAACATCCCGAGGACGCAGAGTGGCATTGTTTCCCCTTCTAGCTGGGGTTTGGAAAACACGGATCATGCGGTCAATGGCGGAGCCTGGAGTAGCGGTCTGATCGGCGGGGCCTTGAGCTGTCGGATCGGCGGAGCCTGAAGCTGTCGGATCGGCGGAGCCTGAAGCTGTCGGATCGGCGGACCCTTGAAGTTCTAACTGTTGTAAGAATGCCGCCCTACGCGCTGCAAGTTCACGTTGGTTACGTTCAATGTTCCGTTGCCTCTGCATCTCATAAGGTGTTAAAGTAGGCGGTGCCCTCACAACACGCCCAGGAAACGAGCGAGGCATGCTCCCTGTAGGGACATACTTTAGGTTTAGAAGATAGATATGGTATTATGATAAAAGCAAAAGGTGGGGATCTAAAAATAATGTTCAAGCACGTGCTATCAAATTAAGTGTTGCTCGAACGCTTTGCAAAATGGTAGTCTACAAACCTGAAGGCACCGCACGGTGTGGATCCAGTCCTTCTCCTACAGTAATACCTCACATTTAAGGAAATGCTGGGTTAACTCCTATGCTGTAATCTCCGTAGTAAACGCTACGGAAATTGATTATCGATTTACACCCCAATAAACGCATATTTAGACCCCTTAGACACCCCCTGTCAAGGCATTCGATAGCTCAAATTGTAGCTAATGATGCCAAGAAGAACTTGGTTGCAAGCACGAACCCGCATGCCTTGATATGTATCTTACAAAGTGACGGTGTAGCCGACCATGCTGTAGAAATTCCAAATGCCATAACAGCATAGGAGTTAAGGAAACAGCCAGCTTTTCGGGGGTCGGGAAAATGCGGAAAAAGCTGGGCTGGAAAAAAACATTAAGAAAATGTACCCAAATAAGGAAATGAAGGCTGCCGAATCATTTCGTTAACGGAAATCGGAATGTCATATTAAGGAAACGAAGGCTAGCTGAACATCAGGAAATTCCATTATTATTAAGCTCAACCGTGTCACTCTGCATTGATGCTTTCTCGGTCTCACCGCTGGGACTCTCATTGAGTGGCGCTTTGGCCTTGATACGCGTTATGACTATCGACTTCAAGTCGTCGTAGCCTTCCTGACTAATCATCCCACTTTGCAAGTCAGCATGTAATTCTCGCAGTTCCTGGCGACTGCTCGGATCCATGCTGAATTTAAGAGAATGCGCTGGCTGACTGCGCTTTCCAATTGGCTATTACCCTTCGGGTGGCTTAAGCCACCCTAACAGCGATTTAGGGTGGCTTAAGCCACCTTAACGTTTTCAATTATTACGGGAGCTATCGGTACCGGAAGCTAGATTTTTTTAGCTCAAAATGACGGCGATGTTGTCTTCTTTTAGACACTATGTGCACTATTAGGCGAGCCCAAATTCCCGGTGAGCAATTTTGGGAAGTATCCAAGAGGGTGCAACATTTAGTAAAATTTGAGCGATTTTCCCGGTTTTTGCATACCCATGCTACTTCAACCGAGATTTTGAGGGTCAAGATGACCTCGGATCAAACTTTTGGCAAGACACTGCAGAAAGAGCAGCTCAAGATCTTGCCAACATAGGTCTCCAAATTTTGAAAGCGTCTTAGAGGAAGCCCCCGGTGAGCTAATTAGCTTAAGGTGGCTTAAGCCATCTTAAGGAAAATTGGGAAATACCCACCCTACTTCAACCGAGATTTTGAGGGTCAAGATGAACTCAGATCAAACTTTTGATAAGACACTGCAGAAAGAGCAGCTCAAGATCTTGACGACACAGGTCTCCAAATTTTGAAAGCACCGCCGAAGAAGCCCCCATGAGCCCTTTAAGTTAAGGTGGCTTAAGCCACCTTAAGCTGAGGTAATAGGCACAATCCCTAAAAAGAAATGGATTTAAGAGAAGAGGCTGACGCTCGAATCGCGTTTCCTTTCGTTAGTAATTTCGGTAAGAGGCTGACGGGGGGGTCAGAAAAATACGGAAAAAGCTAGGGGCTCCAAATTCCTGTTTCCTTAAAGGTGAGGTATTACTGTACGCCCCTTGTAGCAGAGTTGCGACGAGAATTGGAGTTAAGCTCCAGGCTAGGCTCTTCCTCAAAATTGGAGGAAGGGTCTTCCGGCATATCCATATCCTCTTCGTCAGGATCTTCGTCAGGATCTTCGTCAGGATCTTCGTCAGGATCTTCGCCAGGCTGACAATCTTCCGTCTCCAGAGCCGCAACTACCCTGGCGGTCCCTCCAGCATAGTCCAGCGACCCAGCGCACGGTGCCATTTCGGGTATAGGCTGCGACACAACGGGTTTCTCAGCTACAACAAGTGCACCACAAACGAAATTATGCAAACGGACATATGCATGCACTTATGCAAAAGGATACCGGAAGAGGCGCACCAAATTGTTGGCCACTAGTCTGGCCAAATACGTCTTCCTCTCTGTTGACATCGTTGATATTCGCGAGTATAACCTGAATCGCGTAAGGCGCTTCAAACTGGGCTCTTTAGTGCATGCCTCAACTGCACCAGTTACAAGCGCTGCACTTTGCGGACTCAATCGACGATCACTCAGTGGGATAAATTTCCCTTTACGATCAACACGCATGGTTGCACGCACGACTCCTCGAACAGCACGAGTCTGTCCTATAGTAAGTGGCTCCTCTGCCTTCCTCTTGACCGCTACATTACGTTGCTGCCCCCAGCGTGGCACGAATGAATGCCCTCTTCGACTTCTATCCAAGAGCTCAGGTAACCGTACTAGAGGGTGCAACCAAGGGGAAGGGGAATTTTCAGATATGGCTAGTTCCCTAACACTATACTTCGTGTGTAATACGTCCGGATTTGCAGGGGAGTTCGAAAGGCGGTGATAGACATCGTCCCCAAAACGATCCCTCAGTGTCACATCAATCATTTCTACGCTGGTCTGCAAATCCACTGAGCTAATATCCGCAATCAACAGGGATACCGTCGTGTGGTCCGAAGAACCTTGGTTAAGAACATTTATTTTTATGATGGACATCGTGAGCTGATTAAAGCACAGGAGCTTAGGGCACGTAAAAAATGAGGAACTTACCCTTTGCCATGCCTTTAAATACATCATCTCGTCCTCACGAGCGCGCGCAAACCACCTACGTACTCCGCTCTATTTTCAAATTCAAATTATCACGTGTGACACAACATCTCATCTGTGGAAGATAACTTGGATAATGTTTTCGATAACTTTCAGTTGAGCTCACGCTATTCACATTCACAGTACAGGCGACTTCTGCGACTTTCGCTACCTTCCAGGCCCTCTATCATGACTATGTCTGCGAAGCTCGGTATGGTGTCGGGTCCATCATTTTTGCCTGGGTTGTCCTTACCGTCCTGTCGGCATTGCCCTCTGGTGAGTATGTAATTTGGGAGCGAGTACTCTTGGTTTAACCCCCGGGTCCCTCTTTTTTCCGGTGTAGGCGAGGACTTTGCACCCTCCTTTTCTGTGGTGGTCAAGTATGTGTTTCAGTTCGTCCGCGTGCGCGTCTGCCCTGTCCGAGAACATTCCTCGCATTTGTGGGTTGTTGCACCCACCCAGCGCGTGTCCCACTCTCATGAGGAAGCCTTTTGCATAATCCACCCCTTGGTGTCCACAGCCTTCCAGGGTGCATTTCCCGCTCCCTCCGGCTGGGTTTTTCGCGCCGTCTCGTATTCCTGTGCTGGCAGTATCCTCAGTCTGCATTTGAGTATTGTTTTGCGTGCCGCGTAGGTGGCTCGTTTCCAGAAGCCGTTCGCTATTTTGCATAGTGGTTTGTCTCCCTTGAGGTGTCCCATCGGTTTGTTCAGCCAGTTTTCGGTGGCCTTGCCCTCCTTGACCAGGGGGGCATTTCTGTTTTTCATTCTGTTGTGGTAACACGACGTTTTTGTAGCTACCCCCTACCATTTTTGTAGCTACCCGGGTTTGTAGCTTAGCTACAAAAGCTGCCGGGGTGGCCCGTTTTGTAGCTATAGCTACAAAAGCTGCCGGGGTGGCCCGTTTTGTAGCTATAGCTACAAAAGCTGCCGGGTTGGCCCATTTTGTAGCTGGCTACAAAATTCACGAAAACGAATTTTCGAGCTGTTGGAACCACAAACGAATGACACCGCACATAAATCATAGTACATTTTTATTGAACTAAGAGTACCGCCTACCGCGCAGATGGCATGTAATACGAATATATTAGACAGTTGTATGGAGGATGCCAAGAAATTAATGCTATCAAACTATCATGCATACTAACTAGCACGAGGCAAACGTGCAGGCATTTCAGATCGGTCGAAAAGATTAGCAAACACAACTTAGACTCTTAAAACACAATAGCATAATTAATACCATCCATACTAGGTTGCTAGTTTCTAGTCTAAGGGTTCGACGACCCGTGGGCGATAAGAAAACACGAGCACAGAGCACAGATCCAAAATAATTCCAAACATGTTTCCTGCAGCACACGAGCGTCGACTTAGTCAGGACGTTGGGGAACGAACCCAATACGGACAAACCTATTGCTGTTGGCATTTCGCCCTCGATTGGGAGTTTACACGGAAGACGTTTAAAAAAACAGCGAAACAGTAAACAGGGAAATAGGTTGAGTAATTCTGAAGTAAACCTGCGAATTTCTAAAATAAACAAGCGAATATCATTTTTGCAAGACTGGAAATTACAGCATGCCACCAGCAACGTTACTGGCGACATCAGAAGGAGCCCGGCGTAAAAAAAGAAACCTGCAAAAAAACGATACGCTAGTCAGTAAAGATGTTGGGACTCGAACCCAAACCGTCGGGCTGTAAATAAGCCCGCCGGTCTCCAAGCACCCCTATCTTCAGCGAGTTTAGTAGAGCTGGAAAGATGCCGCCAGCAACGTTGCTGGCGGCTTCAGAAAATGCACAACATAGTGGCAACCTGCGAAAAATAATGATGCCCGGAGGAGATGTTGGGAATTGAACCCATACTGTCAGGCTGCGAAGAAGCCCGACGGTCTCCGAGCATCCCTACAACGTAGGCAACAAGAACCGGGCCAGCAACGGCTAATGTGAAACATCGCACGCAGCGAGGAAAGCCCCCCTCCCCCGCCAGGCTCCACGCATACAGGTTAAAACACGACCGATTCAGGATATCCGCTAGGATAACGAAGTGGCGTGTAAAAGTTGTTAGTCAAACAAGAAAGCAGAATGCTGAAACAGCAGGCATGAAACAGGCGGCGCAAGAAGAGAGCTTGAAGAATGGTGAAGGTGTGGCAAATCGGGATCTAATATGAGATTTCCTCAATCGTGGATGCGCGATCGTCAGAGCTCGTCGGGGCCGCGTGACTCCTGAAATATCTGAAGTAGGAAAGGTGACTGGTGAGACGATCTTGAAGCACGAGATGCGTGACATATATCCGATCGAGTCTGCTAGTTGTGACTAAAGATCGAACGGACAGTCCGTCAGCCAGTCGGTTGATATTTCGATCGGGCGGTCGAACGGTCGCCATACAGTCGATGTAAGACTGAATGTTATGGTCGACGACAAATATAAATTATAAAAACTGTGCTCTCAAAATTTTGATATCTTTATCTACTCTATCTGCTTCCTTTCTGACCTGGACTCGCCCCGTACCGTAGGATGCACTGGGTAGTATGGCTACAAACAATCTGGGGGCGGTGTCGTGTGGTGATGCATCCTGACGCACACTGTTAACACTGGGGTGTGCCCTGGAAAAATCCTGGGAATTTCCCCTTTCCCCTATAAGGGAACGAAGATTGTCCCAGAATTTCCGGGGGAAATTCCCGGTCGGTTCTGGGACACCTACAAAAACGAAGATTGTCCCAGAATTTCCGGGGGAAATTCCCGGTCGGTTCTGGGACACCTACAAAAATGTCACAGTAGCTACAAAAATGGTAGGGGGTAGCTACAAAATGACCCCGTTATCCCTCCCACCTGAAAACGTGCTCTTTTTTCAGTTGGCGGGTCCATGTTGTGGGTTATTCCCCCTGGAGTTCGGCCATTTTTGCAGAGAGTCTATTCTCTCCTTGCGCTTGCCGTTCACGGAGTAGTGTAGTTACGTATTTTTGTACTGCAAGCTTTCCTTTTAGTTCCTTGCTGTCCGTGTCCCCGTCCGGTACCATGGGTTTGACTTTTATTGTTTCGTCATTATCCCATGCTTCCGTGAGGGTCCCTGTGGTGCAGGCTTGCTTGGCTGCCTCGTCGGCTTTTTCGTTTCCCGTAATTCCCGTGTGTGCTTTGACTTTTAGGAGTGAGACGGTGTACCCCGCTGCTACCAACGCCTCAATGTTGACCAGTATGGCATATAGGAGGTCCCGTTGTTGGTGGTGTTCCATGCTGTGGGGTTTCGTTCTCATGCTCTCCAGTTGTCTAATAGAGTTGGCACTGTCCGTGCAAATGGTGAGTCCTTTGCCACTTGGTGGCGGCGGGAGTGTCACGGCTTTTTGTATCGCAAGGAGCTCGGCTCTGTTCACCTCTTGGTCCTCACCTTCCCATCTAATCATGTGCGCCTCCCCTACCTTCCCCTGCCCTGGGGTCCCATACCGCGGCCCCTGAGGCCCATTCCTTGCCTCCTTCTGCTGTTTCAATTTCTCTTTTGCTTCCGTCTGTGTACAAGTACGAGGTTGCCTCGTGTGTCCTTTGAAGGGGAGGGTATGTCAGTTGTGCTGGTGTGTCACTCGGGGCTAAGTTCCTGGGGTCCGCAATTTGGTCTCTTGTTAGCTCCCATCTTCTCCCTTGGACCCCCGGTTCGTGTTCGGGCCAGAAGTCAGTGGGGTATCTGACTACTTTTGACCTCGCTACGAAGAGTACGAAAATAGCCATGCTGAATGAGGCCCCACAGGCCCACACAAGTCTTCATATGAAGGTCTTTTATCCATTTGTGTGTGTACACTTACGTGTGATATGCCACATCCATGGGTATATGGCATATTGCCGTGGTTTGATGCAAACCCAAACCTCTCCGCGCCACATGTGCAAAACCCGGAAAACTTGGCAAAAATTTCGTTGCATTTCGCCCCTAGATTTTGCTCGCGCGTTGCTACAAGGCCTTGGTGGATGCCATAGCGCATCAACCCCGTCTTAGAGTATCCCATGGGCCATATTTTGCCCGCGTGCGCGATCTTGAAACGCAACCTAGACATTGTAGCGCATCGCACATCGTGAGGGGGTAAAATACTCTTCTGGAGAAGAGTATCCCAGGACGAATGGAGAATATCGATTCATATCCGATTACTTTGAAACTTCGTATATACATTCGTATGCCTGTGACATAGAAAGTAGCCCCGTCTGTTTAACAGTTGCCTGCCTAGCAGGATTACGGCACTTGTATGACTTGGTCATCTTTACTCAGCGTAAATGTAATATTGATAATAATATGATATTCGGCTTACGAGCCAGCTTCATTGTATCGCATCACCGATTGGCGTTGGATATTCTGTACTCCGCGTATGAAACCGTTAGATTAAATCACGAGCTTTTGCACAAGACACTCCACCTAGTAAAAGTTATACGTGAGCAGGGAGCATTGGTCACGCTGAGCACTTTTACGTCAAAATCATAATTCAGTATTCTGCTTACGACCCATATTCAAAGGTATGAATCAGATGCTATCGCATCACTGATTGGCCGGTTACGCGCGATCGGCTCGATAGAATCTGAGGTAGGACAAGTGAGATCGGCAGAAAATTTATAAAAAAAAAAGTTCCAACGCCATGATACACTTTGAGAGACAGCCCTTGCGGTGTGACATGCCATGCCATGCCATGCCATGACATGCCATGGCGTGATGTTCCTTTTTTTCAGGAAACCTGTTTCGCTCCTATATAAAGGGAAACGAAATGAAAAACAGCATTTTTTTGAAAAACCTGCAAAACCGAATCTGGAAACCGAATCTTCTTGCGACACGACAAATAAAAAACGCATACGACAAACAAGAGAAGCTTCCATTGATCGTGGCAGCACTCGCCACATCTGATACCAATTGTGACAGGGCATACGAATGCATATTGGAAGTTACAGAGTAATCGGACACAAATCGATATGTATATCACAAACCGTGAGTATTCAATAAACCCCGTGTTAAAATTTTGTTTTTTTTTATATGTAAGAATGTAACCAAGCTCCCGAGGAACTCGTGTTTCACCGTTATATACCACAGGTAGCATGTTGGGTCGGCCATATATCACATTACAGGAATCCCTGTTCCGCCAAAAATGCCATCTCTGTCGTCATCAGTCACGGTATCTTATCGACACCGTTGATTATGTCATAATCGTATCTAATGATTCTACTACCGATCACGACTCTGCCAGAGATTACATTTACCGATCTTGCATTCTTCATCCACGATCTCAGATTCTCTATCATTATTTCCCCAAATATACCGACAATCTGAATCGGATCCCCCCTCATGGGGGCAATTGCCAGTCTATCGTGCCCACTGGCACATCTGACCAGGCAGCTCAAACCCCCTGAGTCAGATGTGTCCATCCTGAGATAGTGACTAGTAGTACCAGTGCAGTAGTCAGCGGGTGACCGATACGGGTTCTAAGATTTTAGCTTAAGTATTTTCACAGATGATTCAGTTGTATGCTATCACACGGAAAAACTCCGAAGCGGTTCTGATTATCCACTTCCGAATATATCGATTGGGTATGCTCCCCTATGAACAGCCTTAGAACATTGCGGTAAGTAGATACCTATGCCAATCGATTTGTTGACCAACATGTACCTTAATTTTAAGTTGGACAAAAAAACTTGAAACAAAATAATAATAATAAATCCCTAGTCGAACCTCTCCCAGGGATCAATAATACAATAAGCAAATATTTCCAACACCTGAACAATAAGTAGTTTTTAAAGATTTATGGAACAGAAAACAATTTTCCAAGACACAATATATTCTTAAACAATATTAGACCCTCCATGGGCTGCATCCCGAGCAATGGTCCATCTACATTTATCACACACCACAGCTCATACTGGACTCATGTACTACTCATGTTGGATGAGTGTTTGCAAAATGTAGAAAGTGAACCATGTTCCACAGTGTGACAATGTGCCTTGCGCTACTGCATATTTCACGGTACTGCATACTGCGCTACTGCATACTGCACGCACTAAGCATATTTACGACTTTACTACGATCATTGGTAATTTTGTCATAGTTGAAACTTGCTCGAGGAGCTTGGAAGGGCATACATTGTCACAGCAGCTTGCTGAAAATCCAATATCTGGATAACCTGGATTCTGCATGTCCACAAAACACGTGGAAGATAGGATGGAACCTGACCGGCACTGAGTGGTCAGCTAAGTTTCGCTGTCTCTTTTATCATACAGCTAAGCGGGCGGAGCAGGTGGAGGTGCAGGAGGGGGCGGGGCTGCGCCAGCATTATATATTCCACAGTCGATGATTGAAATTCCTTGCGCAGGTCTCTCGTTTTCCAAAGCACTTCTCTCAATAATTCGAAGCAGACGCATTCCATCCACAACTCTTCCAAAAGCCACCTGCTCACATTCACTGTGTTATTCTGGGACTAGAACTATTCAAGACTATTATGCCCATAAAAGGCCAAGACAAGTGAGCAACTTCGCAACACAAACATTCAAATTAGGGCAACAGAGAGAAAAAGTCAAGTCAACGCGTTGTTGCAGGCAAGCAACCCTCGTGCATCTGCATCCTGATAGAACAGTATCTCCTAACACTCCCACAGCAACAGTTGCGCCATAAGTACGCACCGACTTTCCGTTAAGCCAAGGCAAGGGAGCAACGGTGATGTAGAACTGCGAGTTATTCGTATGGGGGCCGACGTTCACCATTCCGAGTATCCCCTGGGTAAGTGGGGTGCACTTTAGTGTTATACCAAAGAGGTTGCTATGGGATACCAATATTATGCTCCCGTGCACATCTGCTGCAGGTACTTCAGAAAGGCACACAAATGGACGAGATCTTCCAGAGACACACAGGTTTGTCATGTTTTATAATAAAAGTTTCGTCCGCGAAGCATTCCCCATAAATTGATACCCCCTGTAGAACATACCATAAACTCTTTTAGCTAAAAAAACCTCCAAGATTTTGTGGAGTTCCCTTTGATATAAACACTGATGCAATACAAAACAATAGCAAATACCACCTTATCCCCGTTACCACTTTTGATATCCCCTGCCTGGATCCAGCCTTGTGGAACGATGCGATGCACTGGCGTGTCCTTGTAACAGCCTATGTCGTGTCCCTGCAATTAAAAAAAAAAACAGTAAAGAATAACAAATTGTTTGTGCCTCCCGATAAGGAACACAGCACATGAGTTAAGCATTGCCCATAAACAATAGTGATTGCAGGATGGTTACAACGTCCGTGGGTGTAAAAAAAATAGGAGAAACCGCAGCAAAGATGATTGAATCAGCCTGTCCTCCTTGTGGGACGGGACACAGTAACCGGACGCACCTCCGTCAGAGCCTTAAAGTTGGCCACAGTCTTCGGGCATGCCTTGTCAAATAGCTCACAGATAATCTAGAACAAGAACCATCTACACTCAATCTTCAAACAAGCCTCGTTAAACAGCTCACTGATACTCAATAACAACCATAATCACTTTTCGAGGAATCCTTGTCAAGGAGCTCAAGGATATTCTAGCACAAGTAGCACCCACACCCCGTTCCTACTTTGGCAACGTGGACAAACAGTCTTTATCTGCTCGATTAGTTTCTTGGTAACGGTAGGGAAAGTGGAGGTGAGGGTTTAGGGGTGATGCTGGCATTCATTCCCATGTTTGATATGGAATGCTTGTATTAAAGAGTGGACGCCTAACTTAAAGCAGTCGCCCTTGAGTGTCTTGATTCTCACATTTCCAGGCACTACCAGTGAATTTTCTAACCATTGGACAATAAGCCGACAGTTGGATCTGCACACCTTTCCTTCAGAGCGGCCTGCGACACCAATCTCAAAGAAAACGAACGTGTGGCCACTTTCTTTGATGACGTGCCGCAGGTGCAGCTTAGCGAGCCTCTCGTACCTGGTCGCAAGCACGCGCATCAAACGCAGGTTCAGCACTGCACACACCCACCTTACTCAGGCGGGGGCTGTTCTTTTCCGCCAGCTGCGTGAGGGCGACATACGCCAGGATCGGCTACTACCCTGAAGCGACCCTCTGGTCAGTTTAGCAAGAAACACTCGGAGACTATGGGCGGTGAGGAGGAGCCAGGGCCAAGGGATTGAAGAGAAAGCTGAGAGCCAGCAATCAGGAGAAGTATCTGGGTCTCAGATTTGTTCAGGAAACGCCAGGATTCAGCGCTGTTGAGGGGGAGCCGGGACCATGAGACGTTGAGGAAGAGCCGGGACCAGCGGCGTTGAAAAAGAGTTTGACCCCCGCGAACGTAATGAAAAGCCGGGGCCGGAGTGAAGAGGAAGAGCCAGTTTCAAGCGGTGCTAAATAAGAACCGAGTGACAGCGATGGCAAGGAAGAGTGAGGACCCAGCGGCGAGGACGAAGAGGTCCAGGCCCGAGGGAGGGTGAGCAAGAGTCGGAATTTCGCTGCGACCCTGAACATATGCGATAGGGAGCACCGGTGCGTTGTGCAAGGTGGGTTGGAACAAACTGAAACAAAGTTCGCTCCGATGCTGTAAGTTAACAGAGGACCTACATTGCCGCATTGGTTTTCTTATCGCTGTAGCCATATGTCTCTGACAGCCAGGACATGAAAGCTCGCCCGGCACCAATGTACGTCCCTGGTTTGTCCACCACGCCTTCGAAGCAGAGCACGTTTGCCTGCACACTCCAGAATATACACACTATCCATGAGTTTGACCATGAACGACAGGTGCAGTATGCTCAAGAATAAGATAGATGAGCGAGGACGAAGCCAGGCGTTTCGACGGGTGCGCATAAAGAGAGTGTGCGTATTCACAGGTACGCGGTCAAAGCCGACTGAAGTATCGAGACAGCGCACATCACAAGCGGGCGTTCTACGGGAGCAAATAGATTTCAATAGCCAACAAAGTGCAGTGCGGGCGAGAGTGCTCTCTTGTTCCACGGGTGCAAACAGTGTAGAGCATTTCCGAACATCTGGAGAACGGACATAGGGTGGAAGTGCTTGCAAGTCTTGTCGCACATGCTCGTACCTTGTGCTGGAGGTAGTTGGGATCCGTACCCATATCCAGGCAGATCTCTTTCGACAGCACCTCAAAATCTATCAAGTAGGCACACACTATCTCAGCAAATTACCAAAGTGGCAATTGGGCAGCAAAGCATGTGCAAACACGACCCGCGACTTGTCTCGCAAATACATGGATGGAGACCGCGGGCAACACCTTTCCACGGTTCTAGGTTTATTAAAAGTCAAGAAGCAATTCGAGGGACCTGGGCGAGTCACAGCCTAAGCAAATACGTACGAACCCAACAATAGCCCAGATGAAGTTCCGAAGGATGCAAATAAGAACAACAACCAGGTCCCACCCGCCTGCTTTACCTGGTGAGTGGGTGCCCTGTGAACACAGCAAGGGGACGATGGGACGGAAACGTGAAGAGGACATAGACAGAGAGCAGCACGATGCACAGACATATATGTGACACTTCTTTTACTTGTCTAGGCAAAACAGGCAGCGCAATAGCAGAACGAGCGGCGATATTTTTCAAAGCAAAGGCAGCCTCAGATACGCTCTACGTACAGAATTAGCAACGCATGTCCATCGTATAAAAGTGAATCACCTGTGGGCAACAAACTGAGGACGTCCATAGTAAATTCGGGCTCTTTCTCGGCGATAAACTGTGCACATAGAAAGTGCAGAGTTCAGCACAACTCCCAGAGGCACACATCATTTTCTTGTTGCTTTAGCAGAACCCGTTGACTCTTGGCTGGCACTAAGCACCAAATTAAGTTACGAATATTCAAACGCTCATCTCACGAGACCGATGAAGGAGCATGTGCGTGTGAATCAAATTCCCATTCGACCTACAGCCCAAAATTTCAGGGGCATAAGCTTGATTCAATTTAGAGAAACTTAGTATGTGGTATCGAGGTTGACAAGTTATCAGATATCTAGAGTGGAAACGAGCCTTGCGCACTGCTGGACAACATGAGTACGTGATAGGGCGCCCCAAAGTATTTCAAGCTATCCTAAACTGATTGATTAGTACACTAAACTTTATGCATGACTCAGCAACTTTGATCTTTTCATGGATGCATCCGCTACGCTTTTGGCCGCGTGGAGTGCGCTAAGTAAAGAGTGCTGGCAGGTCAAGAAGGGAAAGGTCACCTCAGCAGCTTTCTTACATCTCTGAAAGAGACCATCTGTTAATTTTCCAGATATTGTGACGTGAGGCATCTTGGAACTTTTTCAAGTATCTCCTGTGAGCTCCAACCCAGCAAACATTACAAAAGTCATTGAAGACCAGTGTTTCCGATTAAGAAAGGGCTCGTTACAACCAAGAGAGAACTAAATTAATAAACTCGTCAGAAGTGACGGGAAATGACGTCACATCCTTCTCTTTTTCAATGGTGAAACGGGCAATGCGACGTATTTTGAAAGCTCGCATATGTGAATGGCAACCCATTGCGTTCATGGAAGTCAACAAACATCTTCCTTTTCGCAAAGAAGCGAATGAATGCCACTTATTTATCGACATACGCGTATACACGCAAGATATTGTCGAGAAACAGATACATGCTGCGCAAGTAAGATTAGTCAAGGACGCAGGGGTGGAAATGTTTGCGCGTGTTTTGAAACACACGGCGGTTTGTGTTGAACAGCATATGCTATATACGTAGGAAAATCATGGTGTGGCGCAAAGCTTCACCTAAGTAATATGTTTGTTGATGAAGCCTGGTGACGTGAAGACTGATCGAATAATATAGATGTCCGCTTCCCAAAGAGGTGAAGGAACGAGTCAAAACACTCCACTGACTGCTCGTCGTTTTAGGATTCTCGGGAGTCGGAGTGACACAGAAACAGTGTCACAGTAGTACAGTAGAAGAGTACTCGTTTAAAGACTGTCGACTAGACTCCACTGTGACACTGTCCAGACTCGAGACTCAGACTGAAGACTAGACTGTTCACTGTACTGTACAGTAGTGTGTTGACTCAAGACTGTGTCACTGTATTGTCGCTCGCTCGTCATCGACAACCAATGGTGATTTGCCATTTGTGCACTTACAAAAGTCGTATTGCAATGGCATCTTTGAGCTGGCATGCTCTGATTGGCTTTCCCGATAGTGGGTGCACATGGTAAGGGCACTGCCAAAAAGCGTCGGGCAGGGGTGGAAATGTTTGCGCGTGTTTTGAAACACACGGCGGTTTGTGCTGAACAGCATATGCTATATACGTAGGAAAATCATGGTGTGGCGCAAAGCTTCACCTAAGTAATATGTTTCTTGATGAAGCCTGGTCGTGACGTGAAGACTGATCGAATAATATAGATGTCCGCTTCCCAAAGAGGTGAAGGAACGAGTCAAAGCACTCCACTGACTGCTCGTCGTTTTAGGATTCTCGGGAGTCGGAGTGACACAGAAACAGTGTCACAGTAGTACAGTAGAAGAGTACTCGTTTAAACTTTAAAGACTGTCGACTAGACTCCACTGTGACACTGTCCAGACTGAAGACTGTTCGCTGTAGTGTGTTGACTCAAGACTGTGTCACTGTATTGTCGCTCGCTCGTCATCGACAACCAATGGTGATTTGCCATTTGTGCACTTACAAAAGTCGTATCGCAATGGCATCTTTGAGCTGGCATGTTCTGATTGGCTTTCCCGATAGTGGGTGCACATGGTAAGGGCCCTGCCAAAAAGCGTCAGGTAGGAAGGATGGTGTTCCCTCCCCATCCCCGCCCCTACCACCGTGGGAACGCCATTCGACTTATCCCACCTTCGCACAAGGGAAGCTTATGGGAGCCGATTCATGCGAAAGGTCGCCAAAAGAGAACAATCGTGCCGAACCGCGCAAAAAACGCGACTGAATCGGTTGTCGCGGGCTGTCGCGGGCTGTCGCGGGCTGCTCGATGCTGTTTGGCTACTATCCTTAATCCAGATCCTCCCACAAGAATCTAGCGCAAATGGGCATGGCGACCTTGTATGTCGTATATAGTGGCCCGGCATATGCTTCGGGGCAATATTCATGAACCTTTTGAATTATCTATTACATTTCTTTGCTTGAAATGTCGATGGTTTGACCTTTAATCTTAGCGTGGTTTGGGTGGGTGCTTTCACAAAATTTTAATCAAAATGCTAGATCCTACCACAAGGATCTAGGGTACCGACAACTCTAGGCCTTGCTACACGAGCTCGGGTTGGTGCGTATGTTGTTAACCCTCGAGAACATGACCAAAACTAATTTTGTAAGCCCTTTAATATCATACTAGCCGGATTAATCGCCGCGTATGCGCATGCCATGGTGTAGTACCGTCGAAATTCAATATTTCCATCATTATCAGGGTCTGAAAATCGTATTCTAGAACCTCTAGCGGTAGTTCTAACCGTTCAAAAAATCCCCAAAAAATCCCAAGGAGACTTTGAAGTCATATCAAAGTACCGAAGTGCTCACCAAGGCAAAGATCTAGCCTTAAAGCTTAAAATGGACCAAGACTCACGCCCAAAATGCGAAATTGTCCCCATACTTAAGGAATGTGTATATCTTACCCATGTGACCGCGTTCGTGTGATGTGTCCAATATACATTATCCAAGTCATATTTTGACCCAAACATGATTAATATACATGCATACCTTGAGATATATCATGTCTATGGTGGCAAAGGATCGATATACGATAGGCAAAAAATTATGGAAGATACACCCCGCTTTTGAAGCTTTAAAAGGCGTAGCAGTTCAAAATTTGGTTGGGGCATGCTATAAATGCATTAGCTAGGAGTATATATGATGGATTCTCGTCAAACCACGCACCATACTACTTAGTATAGGTCCCATGTGGAAAGTATTCCTTGGTGTTGACTTGTAGAAAGCTCGTGGGGCGCCTAAATAAATTATTGAAAAAGTGATCCTTGTGGGAGGATCTAGAGCGTTCTAGGTCCTCCCACAAGGATCTCGGGATAGTAGCCATGTTTCCAAATGCTCGATGCTGTCGCTTCGTTTCCAAATTTCGGGAGGAGAGAGCAAAATGTCGAACAGCATCAAGGATTTGGAAATAGAGCTCAAAAGTTATGATAGTGATGTGGCAAGAAATAACATTCGGGCCTGAGCGAGCAGTGCGACCGTAGGATCAGTCGAAGACGAGCGAGCGACAAGCTAGTTATAGCTGCCACGTCAGACGTATATGCTCTGGACTGCGCCTCCGGCACAGTCCAGAGCATATAGACTGACGTGGCAGCTATAACTACCTCGTGTAGAATCCTACAGGTACCTCGGTACTGTAGAGCTTACTGGAATATCCCGGTTCAAGATATCAGACAGTCAGTGAACCAATATAGATAAACTCTTCTAAGAAATAAACCCTAAGCTAGATATACCCGGAACGGTCACGGAGTCGGAACGGTCTCGAGTCTAGCTACCTGTGACACTCGGTGTGTCACAGCACAGGCTTACGGATCAGTCACGGTCCAGTGTTGGCTACCTAGGAATCTGTCATAGGGGCCTGAATCGGGACTCCCGGTCAGGGCTGCCTATACAGATTCCAGCACACCACCCCAGCACTGTGGGTGGTGACTGACAGGTAAGTCAGAGAAGTCAAGATAAGTTAGGGTAGGAGCTAGGGTGACAAACCCAACTGCTAGTTCAATTGTGCTATTCTGATACACAAATTGAAACCCTCTAGCTAGCACAAGTGCAGAAACCTACGGGTAAGGAGCTCCCGCTAAACAACTGAAAGGCACTGTGTAAGCAAACCAGATTGAAGATTGTAGATGTCAAAGCAAAGCATAAAGCAAATTGAAGACCATGTTGAGGTCAAAGCACATCTCAGCACACCACCAGAGTGGTGTACTGCCAGAGCCAGAAGGAAAACTACTCGGGGTCAAAGTTCAGAGGGGCACCGCCACCACAATGTCCACGGTAGTAGCTTGCAGCACCGCTCTCCAGTGGGTCAGGCGGCCGGTGAACCACCGTCGCAGCACCCAGGGAGTGCAGTGCTGCATCCAGAGTGACGGGGTCCAGCTCGGAAATACCAGGGTAGATGCATAAATCCTCTCTGCACAGCACAGGCTGCGGTGCAGCCCGACCCGATACCTGCACAGAGCCGATGTCATTGGCCGCCGTGTAGGCGGCAGCCCCCACACCCATGATCGAGATGAAAAGAATGAGGGAGATAAAGTAAGGAAACCCCCACGGGCCCGCGTGTGCGGGGAAGCCCCATGGCGGCTTGCCACATCCGTAGGTGCGGGAAGCACCACCAGACTCAGGCACGTGGGCTGCGGGCTCTGACGCATGATTGGCCGAGATGGCCGGAGCCCGCGGCTTGACGGCGAAGCTGCCGTCTGCAAAATCCTCGTAGTCGTCGGTGTCGTAGCCGGTCAAGTCAACCGGCGCAACCGCGGCGTGGTTGACAGTCTCCACAGCCCCCGCGAACTCACCGCCCGACTTCTCCGTAGTGGTCACCCGCGTCGATTGAAGGGACACGGGCGGGCCGTAGCCGTAGAGCTCCAGGAGCTCCTCCTCATTCTCCAAGACAGGCATACAGTAAGAGTCAACCAATAAGAGAAAGCTACGTTAAGAAACCAGCCAGCTTTTTTTGGGGGGGGGGTCACAAGTTTAGGAGAAAAGCTGGCTGGTTTTAAAAGTTAAGAGATTGGCAAAAATAAGAAATATGGAGGCTGGCTAGACCCCAGGACATTTTCTTAAAATATAGCAAAATAAGTACGGCTTTGATGTTAGAAAAGTCATCTTGTGCGAGTAGACCTTCCCTAACATCACTAATAACTTACCGCAATTGTGAACGTGTCGCGTCGTCCATCACGGTAGTGGGCGGTTTTTTCGAAGTGAGGATGTGCTGCGAATCCAATACGAGAAAACTGATTTTTCACTCTTAAGAATGAGAAAAGCTAGCTGGCAAAATAAGCGGTTTTCTCTTATTTCGTCGGCTCTCTTAGGTACCGAAGCTGGGGGGGAGTTTAGGAGAAAAGCTGGCTGACCCCGAAATCTCTGTTTTCTTATTGGTTGACTCTTACTGTAGCAGGGGCCGGCACGGCGGATGCCGATGCCGCCGCACCACCTGCCGGAACCTGCTCCTCCGGTGTGATACCTGCGCCCGCAGTGTCACACACCAGAGCCGAAGCCTGCGTCGCAATGCCCCCAGACGGCGGGAAAGAGGCGTGAGTGTAATGTACCTTAGGCTCTACTGCCGCGTTGACCTCCGCCGCGAGGTCGTCCAGCCGCTGCAGGATGTCGTCACCGGACGTCCCCGCCACCGGCGCCACCGCGTTAACGGAGAAGCCGTAGGCCGACACGTCGATGCCCCCCACAACACCTCCGCACAGCACCGCTGGCGGACCGTACGCCGTCGCCGCGCGGGCAAAAGCCTCAGCACCATCATCTGCCGCCTCCTGGAAGAGAGCACACATGGCTAGCGCATGGACTCCCTCCGCATCCTCCTCGTCGATGGGTACGCAGAAAGCCGCGGCGGAAGTAGGGGAATGTTGGCGACCGCCAAGAGGGCAGTCGCGGTAGAAGTGGTATAGATCCTTACCAGTCTTTTTGCAGCGGGTACACAGCGGCTTAGCCCGCTGCTCGTCACGATCGTAGCCCACCGCCGGCGGGGATTGGACCCCCATGCGGAAGCCCCGCTGCGACTGCCCGCGCTGCTGCTGCTGCCGGCGCTGTCCGTGCTGCCGCTGCGGCGGGTCCTGCTGCCGCTGCACCACCGGCGGAGCCGCCTCGTACCTTTGCTGAACCAGCGCGGTCAGCTCGTTGATCTTGTCCAGCAGCGCCTGGTGCTCGCTGCTGGTGAGCAGGGCCGACGTGTCACCACCTGCGGGCTTGGCCAGGAAGGCCTTCCCGACGTCCGTCTGCGCCCATGCCTGGTAAATCTCGACGACCAAAGAGCGCAAGGCCACAAGGGAAACCGACGCGAGGTCGGCCACCATGGGGTAACGCACCTTGACCGCGGCGTAGAACACCGGGTCAAGCCTGCTGTACAGGCTGAGCTTCCTGGTGGCCTCGGTGGGTGTCCAGTCGGCCGCCTTGTTATCCCGCACCAAACGTTGTTCCCGAGCCAAAATCGGCTGCGGGTCAACGTTCGCGGGATAAGCAAGCGCGGCATGCTCCTGCTGGAAGGACTCCCGCAACGCCACCGGTACGCTGCGCTTCACGATGTCCACCAGCGCACGCCGTCCATCTCGGTCGGCAGACGCGTCCGTACCCGTAAGCCAGACGTGGGCGTTGCTGTGCTTCTCGACGATAAGCCCAAGCACGTCGTACAGCAGGGCGTTCACCTTGCTCACCACCAGAGCCTGGGGGTCGTCAAGGTCGAACGAGACGAGGTCCAGCCCAGCGGACTCAAACTCCGTACGCAGCTGAACCACCACGTCGGAGAGGAGACCCGCGTCAGTCGTGCCGCTGAAATAATGCCTCTTGTCGCCAAGGATATCCTCGCGGATACCCTTGGCCCATGTCCGATGGAGCCGTCCCTTGTAGACCTCGTCCACAAGCTTGGACTGCTCCTGCAGGTACTTCCTCGTCGCAACGTCGGCGTCGGTGTTGGAAGTAGGGTCGGGGTTCGTAACAGCCGGTGATCTAGCCGTGGGCGTGTTGCGAACCGCGTCCGTCAGCCTCAACGAGGCGTCAATGTCGGAGTCCCTCGTGAGGGACCTCTTCGCACGTGTGTGAACAACCATAATTCTGAAAGCCTGATGGGAGGTGGTACACTGGGGCGCGTAAGGGTAATGGCGTGGGGAAAATGCGACGTCACAGTTACGTAAGAAGGAGCGGTAGAGCCATGCGAGCGAGGGGCACTGGAAGACGTCGTCGAGGTCGAAGGTGCTGCAGACACCAGCCCAAGAAGCGGTAGCATGCTGGGCCAAGGCAAGAACTATACCGTAAAAGGACATTGCGCCAACGAAGCCCGGTCCAGGTCGAATCCCCATAGCGGCGGCTCAAAGACGCACTTACAAACTGCTCATCTCAAACTTCCCACTCGTACCCAAACGCGCCGTTGCGCACCACCTCTCAAAGCGGCTGTTTTAGCCAATCATGGCCAAATTAGCTGTGGAATATAGCGTGGAATGGGTCCACGACCTACTGGAATATCCCGGTTCAAGATATCAGACAGTCAGTGAACCAATATAGATAAACTCTTCTAAGAAATAAACCCTAAGCTAGATATACCCGGAACGGTCACGGAGTCGGAACGGTCTCGAGTCTAGCTACCTGTGACACTCGGTGTGTCACAGCACAGGCTTACGGATCAGTCACGGTCCAGTGTTGGCTACCTAGGAATCTGTCATAGGGGCCTGCACCGGGACTCCCGGTCAGGGCTGCCTATACAGATTTCAGCAGAGCTCAGGGTCAGGACTCAAGACTGGGTCTAATAAGATGGAGACAGTCTAGCGTAGGACGTGACACGGTTGACGGTAGCGGATAGGAGTCTTACGAGAAGTTCGTGGTTTTGGGGACGAAACGTAAATCACATAGAGACTGATTTACCCCCCTTATTAGTTAGGTGGGGGGCATGTCTCCTGTTGTCCCCCTTCGGAGAGCGGTGTCACACGCAGCATTCGTCTCGCGGTAGCTCGGAACACCGCAGATGTATAAAACCCTCAAAGTATTTTATGTTATCATCTTAGTATTCCGAAAGTCCGTGCTTACTAATTGTGCATTCTGTGATATATATATATATCGTCTACCTATCTCTCTCTCTCTCTCTCTCTCTCTCTCTCTCTCACCAGCCCGAGAATCACACTTCTCATTAGGTCACGATAGGCGTTCACCACTTCTTTTGGTGGCATTTTCTTCGCCTTTCTTTTCCTGAACTCCAATATGCTAGGAAACGAGAGTTCTGGAAACTCTTGTCGTGGCACTACCTCTCAAAGAAAGAGCTTCCGTCACGGCCGCTCTCACGATATGCCACACGTGCACACGACCGATCCATACAACACTTAAAGCGTGTAGAGATGCGAGTCGGGTGACCCCAAAAACTGCTACGCCATTCGAAGAAGCCTTCTTGACATTATCATTGACGACCGTGGGCTGAACGAGAATGGATGTGAACTGTTTTGTAACCCGCTGAACTCACACCCTAGGATATCCATTCGAGAAGATGTATTCCGCCTTCAGATCATATGAGAGCCGCCCTTCGGCCCTTTTGTGCAAATGGCAGAATCGGATTCGTGACGGAAGACATAATATATACATATATTAGTCAAGCCAAACAACGGAAACAGTCAGACGCTGCAGAAACGAAGGTTAAGATGAGATAATAAAATACAATGAGTGTTTTATTATCCGTGCGAACTGTGAAATGGTGACTGCCTACGTGGCACCTCGGGGCGAGGGGTGAAACAGGAGAGGCTGCTCAATCACGTAGAGTACAATATTAGGTACCCTATAGTAGGGGTGACATGACATAACCTAGTGATTTTTGTCTAAAACCTAGTGGGACTGGTACACTATATAGTGGAAAGTGATTTTTCATATAGTGGCGTACCCAACATGCGAAGATGTCATCGGGTTGTCGGGATCTTGTAAATGTGTGCTGTGTGTCATTCAATTTTTGAGCCGCTCGCAAAAATAGAGTTCCACTATATAGTGTACCATTTCTATCATATCGGGAGGGCGGGGTCCTCGTCGAGTATTATCAAGGAATGATTGAAGGTTGTTGAGGCATCATTCCTTAAACCCTAATCTCGATGGTTTGTTACTCAAGCAGTATATCAAATTGACTGATACTCAGGCTACTTTAACCAATATCTAGAGGGTCAAGATGACCTCGAATCAAGATGTTAACAAGACACTGCAGAAAGAGCAGCTCGAGACCTTGACAACATAGGTCCCCAAATTTTCAAAGGACCTTAGAGGAAGCCCCTACCAACTCTTTAAGCGAATGAGCCAATTTAGCAAAGGGTAATAGACAAGAATGTAGTAGCTCCACTATGTAGTGAACTTGGTACACTATATAGTGTACCGCCATATATAGGGAGGTACACTATATAGTGGTCAATTCCACTATATAGTGGAACCGGTACACTATATAGTGCACCAGTTCCACTATATAGTGGTACGCCACTATATAGTGTACAAAAACCACTAGGTTTTGTACCAACACCCCTATAGTAGTATCTAGTAGTAGGTGACTCCTTGTGTCACTCAACCTGAAGCATCGTAGTTGCGGTCGCAGTGCCACACGTTATGATGATGACACTTCGACACGCGCCCCTCTCAGACAATCTTCCCTTCGTAATAACTTGGCGGCGCAAGCCGCCAACCCTTCGACTCTGGTAATATTATCCGCAGCCATTGTCCTTCAGCTGCTGCCTTATGGCAGCTGTCGTACCGTCTCTTTTCCCACCCTCATATAGCTAGTTTATTTCGGGTTTCTCATGAGGTTATGGGCCTCGCTTACGCTTCCTCTGTTTACTTCAGATTTCTGATCAGCAGATCGTGAGATTTCCCGCTTTTTCCGAGCTTCATCTTACAGCCGGCATGGCTCCACGCGTTATCTTGCCCTTTTCGGCCGCTGCGACCTCCTACAGCGACTTCTGGGGAGTGGTGACCCCAGTAGTCACAGTTATTTCGGGATTTGGTGTCCCCGGAATTTCGTAGCCTTAAGTGGGAGTTGTGACCCCACTTTTGGCACTCAAATTACAGCCGCATCCCTGGCTTCTTACGCAGCATCAACTCCAAGTTCGCGCTGATTCCAGCCGCGCTGTCCGCTCTCTGCCTGTTTTTTGATCGCCCCCCTATTTCAGATCCTGAAAAGCGGTAGTGCCAACCCAATTCGCCAACGACTGTCAATTTTGCCACCTTCGAGGTTTTTAGAGGCAGCCGTATTTTTTTATGTTGGACAATGGACTCCTGGGAAGTAGTAACCCGTCTACCGGGAATCCTTACCTCAACCCCTTTGACTTCTTTGTCAATCTTTACTAATCAGCCATTTGGCAGATTTTCTGGCCAGATTTACAGCCGGATCGCGTTCGTCGACCCTTCTCTCCTCCCTACCCCTCTGGAAGTTGGAATTCCTCGACATCAACCTAAACAGCAACCCCCTCAAACGCTGTTCATCAACGGCTTCAATTTTCAGAAAATTCGACGCGTTTTGTGTGGGCATCGTCGACATTTTACAGCCATCTTACTTGACGCGATCTGCCAAGGCCTATTTTCAGTTTTGACCCTTCTCCACGTCCCCATGGCGTGTGATGATCTTCGAGGGACCTGAAATTATAACTTCATCCACATCTTCAAAATCTGCTCTTCGATGACTCATTATGATCTCTTTTGTAGGTAGTGCTTAGAAGCACTTTACTTGGTAGTGCCTTAGAGGTGATTCGCTAAGTGTGCTTTTAGCACGTAAATCGGTAGTGCCCTAGACGTATTTTCTAGCATGCATACCGTAGTGTACCCTTCCATCGAATGGGTAGTGCTTCATCCTAAGTGACCACTTCGTAGTCAGGTAGTTTCACGTAGAGTACGATATTAGGTACCCTATAGTAGTATCTAGTAGTAGGTGACTCCTTGTGTCACTCAACCTGAAGCATCGTAGTTGCGGTCGCAGTGTCACACGTTATGATGATGACACTGCGTGGCTACTATCCAAATTCATGGTCCTCCCACAAGGACCAACGCGCGATGACTATTATGAGTGCCACATGGATCTTTGAGGCGTATACGTGCTTTTGGCATCATATTTATGAGTCAATTGAATAATTTCCCCTACAGGATCGTCCACGCGTGTGCTAGAGGGGCGTGCTTAAAGGGTGCGCTTTTGATATGTTTTTTTATCGAAATCGTCGAAAAAAGGATGGTCCTCCCACAAGGACCATAGTCTTTAACCGTCCTAGCGGTTGCATGGTGCGCGTTGTTGGCCGCACATGGTCGCACACCTTGAGTTTATGACCACGAATATGAAAACTTAGTTGGATAGTCCACACTCTAGTCGCCATCTGAGCTCTCGTTTACCGTGGCGACTGATCACTCCCGAGTGAAATAAGGATTTTGTGATTTTTGCACTTCTAATTTTCACTTCGCGTCAAGCTAACGAGTGCACATCGCTCACATACTTGCCCATACGGCTTATGTTAAGCTTTCAAAAAATCATTTTATGGATATACTTCAAAAGTTTAAGCACCATACGCTCCTACTACACTGTGAATGCACTCTAGCGGGCATCGTGGATAATGGGTCATGTTTGCACCGATTATCCCATTCCGGCTAAAAAACCGACTAAAAAGGTGTACGGTTGTTAATAAGCATTAGAGATGGCCAATATATGCACTCCAACATGACGTATGACCCAAATATGATGGGGACATATGTATAAGATCGATATGATCGCATGGATGCAGGTGTAGCCTGCACATACTATTCCCCAATTGGGAATAAATATATTAATATTATCTATATTAATGATAAAGATGAATGTGCCATTGGAATTCATTTGTCATACATTGGTACCAATATATAGTTACACTATAGGAACAGGCGCGTGTCGCACTGCCAAGTGTGGAATGACTGCCCCAAAAACTTGGGGATCATGAATAGCACTCAAATTTCAGTTTATGTGGTATTGAAATGTGCATGCATATCGATACTCGAATGTTGTAAGTCCTCACACCGAGATATAGGGATCGATATGGCATAGGGTTTTTAGGGTTTGGGGTTGTTCAGAGTGCATTTGGCTGCTCCCATAAGACAGTGAGTGCTAGACCTGCTATATATGGGCAACCTTACAGCTGTAACTTCCTTTCTCGTCACAAAAACAATAGAATACGGGGAAACCCTGCACGGCAATCTACTCATATGCCTCGATTCAAAGCCCCAAAGTCGATGGTGAAGCACGGAAACCGATGGGCGAGCTCTGCTGTGCGCGCTGCTGCATCCTCAGCAACGGAGCCACATGCAAGTGAAGAAAAGCAACAGGCGATAGAGCAGTTGAAAAAAAGAGTAGCTGGACTCAAACGAACTGTTGCCCAACTTCGCAAAACCTGCGATGCACAAGCCGTCGATCTTGAGCAATCTGAGTTTGAGCGTCGTCGCCAACAGAAGAAAATTGCACGGCAAGTGAGGGAAATTGCGCCAGATGTTCCAAAAACTAAAAAGAAGAACTTCAAGGCAGAAGCTCCCACAACTCAAAAAGCAGAGCTGCAGAGACTCGAAAGGAAAGGCGAGCACTTCGAACGTATCTTGAAAGGCTTCGAATCTGCAGCAACGGTGTCAGAGTCTATCAATTCATACTCAACTCAGGATACGGAATCCCAGGGACAACTTCCACTGCACGCCGAGATGCTCCTCGGCTATCTTCGGTATCAGGATTTTGGCGAACAGGTGGCAACAGAGCTCCTAACGTGTAGCACTAAACAAAAGTTATTGGATTACATTCGCAGCCAACCTGACTTGGTTACAGAGCTTTTCGAGGAAGTGCTGCTCAAAGTGGATAACACTTGGAGTGTTGAGCGGTGCCATGCTTTGAAAGTGTTGTTGGGACTATCCGACGATAAGTACGACAGGCTTCGGAAACTACTGAGCTCCACGTATGATGAGGACACGGGGAAGTGGCATCCGACCGTACTGCATGAAATAGGGGATGCCACATTTACTATGCCCAAGCTCAAACCACTTGCTGCAGTGAAGGCTACGCGGGAGGAGATTGCAACAAGTATTGACCCGTCCGAGAACGGTGACGGCATGGTTGCTGAAGTGGACCTGTTGTCACTGCTCCGAGAAGTTGTGTCGAAAGCTCGCTATTCCAAAACAGGGTTCCTGCACGAACACCGCGAGAAGGCAACAGACGATCTTGAAATCTTTCTCTCTGGCGATGCTCATGGCAAGGCACGTGGTAAAAAGGTCACAGGAGTTACTCTCCGCGTCAAGGCTGCAAACGGGCAATATAACAATAGCCCCTTCCACTGTTACACCTTCTGCTATTACGAGGGCTCGGACAACTATGCGAACCTAGCGCAATACACGAAGGCATCACAACAATATTTATCCCAGCTTCTGGCCGACGGCATCACTGTCGACAACACTCACTATAAGGTGACTATCAAGTGCGGAGGGGACTTACCATATATTTGCTCCTGCCTTGCCCACTACGGTTGTAGCGGCAACTATCCGTGCCCGTTCTGTATCGTTCACTACGACGATCTCATGGAGGCCGACCTCGATTGGGATGACCTCGCGCGCACGTTTCGGAAGATGCAAGTCTGGACACACACAGCGAAACCCCCCTTTTACTGTGAAGTATGCGAGAAAACATTCTCTGCTCGAGACATTGCGCAGGAGAAGGCACCCGCCACCAAATATGCAAGCGAGAAGTGGGTACGTTCCCATTATGGCATGCAGTACAAGCAACCCATCGTGTTCGCTCCCAGCGCAGACCTGGATAAAATGGTGGAAGACCACTTTGTGGCGTGTGTGCTACACTGGCTATTGCGCCAAGTAGACAGTGGCTTCAAGGTGAGCATACATGCTCATGCAGACACGGATGAGAAGGCGCTTGCCCTGACAGCCCAGCTGAAGGAGTTGGGTATCAGTATGAGCAAGACCTTGAAAAAGTGGGAGGCACATAAAATGTCAAAGGATGGCGCGGGCAAAGCTACCTTCATAGGTGACCACTCTGTCATCGTCCTCGCTGAATACGACGTGTTCCTGGATATGCACACACCTGAGGACAGAGCAGAGTTATATGAGGAGCTTTGGACGGAGATGGTGAATACATACGAGGCAATACACGACAGGCTCGAGGACACCAAGGAGAATCGAAAGTTGAAAGCAAAGAGTATCAAGGAAGCAGCTACAAAGTTGGATCGGGCGTGGGAGAATGTAGTACCTGACGTGAAGCTCCCTTATATGCACATTGCTCTGGTGCATCTTCCCCGGGCAATCCTCAGGCACGGGACGAATCTCGACCAGTTCAGCGGACAAGGAATCGAGCATCTGGGAAAGCTTCGCCAGATCTACCACCAGTGCGCTTCAAACAGGAAGGGTCGAGTCATGCGTGACAAGAAGACCAATGGCACAAAAGTTCAACGACGGGGTGAGCAGGGTCAAGTTATGCTACACGAGCATGAACGTGCTGCAGTGATGCACACATATCCCTCTCTCTCTCGAGCACAGAAAAACATCAAACGAAAGGCCGAGAGTATGGCAAGGTGAGTATGCGTGTTATATATTTCAAAAGTTATATACATAAAATGTAGCTGAGATCTAACGATTTTTGTTCGAACGTTTTGCAGCTAAACGACCTCCCTGAGCGCGGCCGAAATGTTTTGCCCGCTTTTCGAGCACACGCTGTCGTTTTTCTGAGACCTGGGGAGGCTCCACGACAACAACTTCGTCCTCCTCATCAGAGGTGTCGAGGCGTTCCACCTCTTCCTCCCCACCATGGCTTCCCTCCTCCTCCTCAGCGACCTCTTCCACCACCTCGTCCCCCGCTTCGCCACCTTGCTCCTCCTCAGCACCATCCGACTCAGCGCCGTACGGTCCTTCATACAGGAGGGGAACAAGATACTGAGACTCTTGTTTTTTATCCCAAGTGATGCCCTGCTTGGCTAATAGTTTTGACTTCACCTCAACTCCAGCTGCGTGCATGCGCCTAACAACGCCTCGGAGTTTGGACTCGTGCTCAGACCGTGCGGAGACGAGCTGTGCACTCTCGGATAATATTACACCCTGCGTATTTACAAAAGGGTGACCCTCCGTACTTTGGCCTAGGACAGTGGATGGACCCTCATGAAATAGCACGGTGTTCCCTAAACTAAGGACTGCGGTACCATAGGTGACCATGAGCTTCTCCTGCATATTATTTGTGTTCGTTCCTGTCGATGTGTGAGTGATAACGACGGGGGGGATAACTCCCACGATGTGACCCTGTCTGGCTACGCAAACACTCTGAAAACACTTCTCAGATAACGTGCCTAAGTTCAAGAACACATCGAGTTCGTGCTGACTAGCGATGACTTTTTTGCACACAACCCGAGTCTGCATCGGCGGTTTACGGTCAGTCTCCTGCGTTGTCCTAGTCGTGATGAGATAGTCTTCGAATATAAGGTTAAAAACTGAGCGAGGGAACGCCCCCATATTGACCTTCATGCCAAAAGCTGCCTTCGGGGTCCTACGCAAGCGCCGTCGGATCTGCTGTCTGATTTCGTTCCGAAAGGTATCCGCATATGACAGAACGAAAGTCAGTAGGTACTGCCCACACCCGGGCGTAATGCACCTTCCCTCGTTTTGATGAAGTTTTGCCCAGGTTTCTTTCGACTTTCCACAGCTTGGACACTTCGACCACGCGTTACACAGCCAGTGCGGCTTGAAATTATATCCATTTCCTACGCCCAGCAAAAACAGTGGGTAAGCGACAACAAAATATGACAATACGGGTTGTTGAAGTCAAAATACTTTCACTAATACTACTTTAAAATATGTTGGAAGTTCCTGCGTTCCACGGGGGTCAAGACTGCAAGCAATAGTCGGAAACCCAAACTCAGAAATCACGAATTTCCAACGGGTTTCGGTGTCACGGCAGTCCCTCACAACGGACAGCGGTTCATGCGAATTAACCTAAAACTCAAGAATTCCAGACGACAAAAGTTTTATTTTGTCATAAACTTCGAAATAAATCTCAGGGGCCATCTGGGATGCGGCTGTTCGAAAACGGCATGTTTTCCCGTGCAGTAGCAAAACTCGTTTTCCCCTTAGAAGCGCGCGTCAGCACAGGTTGCACGAAGGTAAAAGGCTGCGGGGCATATTCTATTCAGCTGTTTCGCACCTCCCCAACGCAAATTCTTCCTTCCATGCATGCTAAAATTAAAAAATAACGTTCACACGGTCTGTCTTGCGTTTTTTTTTAGTTGGTGCTCGATTTTCGGGATGCCTGTCGCTCACCGACTTTCACTGATTCTGGCGTAGCTAACAATCGCTTTTTTGACACGAGAGGAACCAGTTACTCGGTCCCGCGCGTCACATGTCATAATGCAGTGTGAAGGAGTTCCTGCGCTCCCCCGCCTGGCGAGTGACCTGGGTCGAATCCGAACTGTCGGTCTCTGCCGCCTCCACGTATCTGTCGTATATTCTGTCTGCGGTGTCTGCGACGACAAGCCAGAAACAGGCCAACAAGTCGACGTACCATGTGGCTAACTGGCTGTATCGAATTTATATATAACGGCCAACAAAAATCGATCGATAATGATTGAATGGACGCCCGGCGCTTGTATTGACAAACAGATAATCGACAATCGCTGTTAATCAGGTCTATCGGCCAACCATGGGTTCCGACAAACAAAGCAAAATCGATTGACAAAACAACAATCCCAGCGGTGTACTCGAGGGGTTAAACAGGGGTAACAAAACACTGAAAATGACATTCTTCCCCTCAAATCACATATAAGTGCTACATATATATATATATATCTGTGATCTGCTAGATACGGCGGACATTTTGATACCCTAAAATTTGAGATTGGGCTACTTTGAAATTTTGGCCGGCCTCTCTACTCAGGCTTGTCTCTTGTGCGATCTCGGGACTTCTTAGGCGTGGACAATGTACTCGTAATCCTGTGTGATTCATGGCATGGCACACCAAGCGAGTCAATAAACTTACTTTTAAACATAAAACTTTGTAAGGCGAAGCTGTCCAAGTCCTTCTCCCTCCAAAGCAGGGGGAACGTAAGGTAAAGCAGTCATGATCGTCAAGCTCCATCCAAGTTGCTATCTCCGAGGTAGATGAGCGGCAATTGAGCGCAGCGAAGTAGCTGGGATTATGGGTGAGGTGAGGTATGGCTGCTGAATATGGTATGCATCCCGTCATAAAAAATATTGAATTCTGGGTATCAGCTTCACACCTGGCAACAGGGGGGGGCACGACGATATTGAACTGGCTGAAAATACGAGCCTTGTTCTCCTGTGATTGAGCACCATGTTGACCCCGAGAGGTCAGTCGGCGCAAGATGCGCATCGGTCGGGCAAGGCCTGGTGGGCAAAGCAGGCGATCCATCAAAAGCATGACAGGCGACAGACGGACCTCCCACCACTTCTGCGCATCGTTCTCTTTAAAACTGTGCACAACCCCTCAGCCGCAAGATCACTCAATGCTCCAAGACAATCTTCCCGATGCAGGCATGCCACGACGTTTCCACTCGCAGGAGAGCCATTAGACAGCTCCGCAGCGCTGCTCTGGAGCTTGCCAACCAGGGTGCGACGCCGTGGGGCTCTGACCGACTTCGGATGTAAGGCCACCACAGCGCCGCGCCCGGTGATACAGGACTCACGTCTCTCCGTGCTGCACTCACCGTTTTTGACTAAAGCGAACCCGGCGGAGCTCCCGGCTGCCGTCCGGCAGCAGCACCGTGGAGACAAACACGCCAGGCTCCACCTCTGCGCCAGCCCCTCCCCTCACCGTCCTCTCGGGGCTGCCGCATGCTCCCCATGGGGCAGTCACCGTGATACTCACGGCACTGGTTGTTAGGGTTGTGAGAAAGAAAGAAAGAAGACAAGCTGTTCAGGTTATGTAGCTTTTGGCCGAGGGAGCCTAGCCCTCTTTTGCTGCAGTCCCTAAGTCTGGCTTCCTATATTTCATGCTTCTGCACAGTCTACAGTTAGGGTTGTATGGGATGAAAAAAAACATAGCTATTACAGGTATGAGCCGGTAGGGTCACCAGGGGCGAACGTATTCCGGAGAATCCCGGTATCACACTTGAGAGCGTCAATGTCCGGATGAAAAAAAACATAGCTATTACAGGTATGAGCCGGTAGGGTCACCAGGGGCGAACGTATTCCGGAGAATCCCGGTATCACACTTGAGAGCGTCAATGTCCGGTGGGGGCATCGGAGATGTGTCTGATGCATCACGCCAGTTCGAATTTTGGTGGTCATAGGGCTGTAGGAGAACCAGCCCAGGCTGTGAGGGGCAGACAGGGTGGCGCACCTTTGGTCACTTCTGACGCGCGGCCAAGGGCCTCCTGCGACACTGCGCCGGAGATTGCCGCAGGATAGCTGTGAGCCCTCGCTACGCCCGGCTCCGGGGTGTTCATGGGGGTGCACAGTACGGCGGCCGGGCCGCGGGGTGCCCTGGACATGGTCACTGGCGGCGGGGTGAGCATCATGCAGGCAAGAGAGCCTGCCTCCGACACCGAGTCCTCGCGGTCATCTGCACGCCCCCACTCCCGGTCCTGGCATGTCACTCGCCTCTCCCCATACCCGCTCCTGGCAGTTTCCTCGCCTCAGTGCTGTGACGGGGACGGACCTTGTGGGCTGCTAGGACCTGCTTGCTCCTCCGCCGACCTTCTGCGAGTTGCACCACAACCTAGCGTCAGCCGTGCAGGGCTGCATCCAGCATGCCATTTCTGGATGCCACGTGGCGCAATACAAGGCAAGACAGAACGGGGCAAGGGAGTGGAGCAGTGGGTGCCGGGGGGCAGGGGGAGCCTAGAAGAAGGGATAGTCCGCCTTCAGTTGCCCCGGCTTCGGCGCCACAGTGTAAAAGGTTGAACCACATTTCGGGCGCGCACACTTCCCGGCGCTGTGTGAGCATCATCTGACACGTACCTCGAAGAGGAGCGCATGTACTGCGCCAGCATGGCCTGCATCATGCCCCCGGGCCACACAGCTCGCGCAACCTCTTATCCAGCGATGCATTGGACGATTTGGTGCCCTGCCCCTCTGTCCTACCCCCTACACGGAAGCCATGTGGCTTTGCTGTGGCATCCTCGGACTGCTCAGCCTTCAAGTGAAGCTCAGCAAGACAAAAGCAATGCCACGGCGCCGGGCATTGCACCAGGCATCCAATCACAGAGCTCCACGCACGTGGCAACACCCTGAGGATCATTACCCTGGCGCGCCTGTCGGCCAAAGTGCAGGCATCCACGCAGGCTCGTGTGCGCCGCCTCTCCTCCCTCTTGCAGCCTCCCCTGCCTCCTTTGGCTCCTTGTAAAGCAGAATGTAGGGTGCACCAGCTCTGTAATGCGCCTGCAGGCGAATCTCCGTGTCTGATCGTGCTAGGTCTAAGGGCTGCGTGGCGGCGTCAGAGGCGGAGGCAGCGGGAAAGGCATCGTTACGGGCGGTGAGGGAGGTGGTGGTGGGCGGCGACTCGGGTAGACGGTCTTCACGGAGTGTATTGTCGTTGTCCAGCCCCATTTCCGTGCTGCCTCCCATTCCCACCGAATCCCACAGAGCATCACCCCTCCTCCAATGCCCTATTCCTAAGGGCAGGCGAGCAATGTGATTCACCTCATCTCACAAGCACCTCAGCCCCCCCCCTCCCCACGGAGTGTCTGTGGGTA